>JAPYYQ010000892.1:0-76480 GCA_030522585.1 Anagyrus pseudococci
TATATATATATATATATATACACGTTACATGCCCGCCCGTACAATTGTGTATATATTTTGCATCGACACGTATGCAGTGTGTGGCCAGACTTTACCAATGCATACGCACATGAACGTATATATTATTTATCTTTTTACTCCTTTCATTGCAACTAAATATACCGCTATATAGCAGTCGTTGTTCATTCAACTCTCTTGCCTCCGCCCCTCCACCTCTTGCTCTTCTGATCAGCCCCGAGTCTCTCTATGGCCTTTCGTCGCAGCCGGACTTCACCCCGCGAGCGGCAAAAGGTGTTGGACGGCCATCACACGTGTGTAACGCCGGCTTCGTTTCCGCAACTATATATACGTTGCTGCAAGCCGCTGCTGCAAGTTGACGGAGCCTTTTCCGGCTAATATCTCGAGCGGCGAAATTCGTGTCGCGGCTCAAGGGCTATTGTGTACAAAGCTTCACCTGCATTGTCGCGTGTTTTCATACGTGCATATGTGCCGGGATGCTCCCTCTCTCTCTCTCTCTCTCTCTCTCTCTCTCTCTCTTCCTACCCCCCAACTATATGTATACCAAATTGAGTGTACATAGGTAGTACGCCTTTGTGTGCGAGTGTGAGTGTCTATAGATGCGCTAGTAGGCCAGAGAAAGAGAGAGAGAGAGAGGGTAGATGCCGAGATCGCAGATAGCCGGGGCATCAGAAGCTCTTTGTGGTGTGTGGAACTTGCAGTGAAAAGGAGATGGAGAGGAGAAAAAGAGAAATAAGGCTTTTTTTCGCATATAAGTATCAATTCAAAATCTCCGACCTGACCTTTTAAGTAGCGTGGAATTTATAATGACGCGTACACTTTGCGACGCTTTTATTTTTACTTTTTTTTGGCAAAGTCCCGACGATCATTCTACGCCAAAGGCAAGAATTCGTCTCGGAGAGAAAGTACCTCCATTATTATCAAAATATTAACAAAAAAAGAGAGCGACACTGTAACGCTTCTTACACGTGATAGTATCCAATCCATTGGCTCTCAATATACTGAGCTAGAGAGAAATGAATTAAAAAAATATAATAAAAAAAAAGTTGCCACCAAAAGATATAAAATTGAATACGCCTATATAGAGGTAAACTGCTGGTCAGCTAACCGAGCAGAGATATCTGAATGTTTGTCTATTGATTGGCCGACAGAAATCGGGAAGCGAGCGTTCACGGGAGTCAGACGTTATGAACGACGCGTTGCTTGAAAACGGCACCTGGGAGACCTCTAGTCCCGACGACTTGTCGGGGGATCGCATCTTCAGGGTAAGGTGCCTTGCCTACCTGCATGCAACTCTATAGCCTACTCTACCACCCCCTCGAAAATCCCCCAATCTCCCTTTCTGCCCTTATGAAACGTCTATACACTAACACGCATAGCGCGCACGTGTGCACGTATACATGCTTGTCATATGTTTCCACTACTAATCGAGCTCTCGGCGTAGAGAGAAAGCCGTAGCGCCAACTCGCTAACCGAGCTTCCTGCTGCAGCTGCACGACGACGCTTGTGCCGCCGGCGGAAGCACTTTTCCGCGGGTACCCTTACCTCTCCCCCTTCCCCTCGCTACAGCCGTCGAATCCTACCAAACGTAGTTCGCGTTCCTCGAGTTCCCATCCTCTCCCTTAAGAATCGCTCGATTAACTCCGAGAGTTCGTGAAAGAGAGAGAGAGAGAGAGAGAGAGAGAGAGAGAGAGAGAGAGAGAGAGCGCGAAGCTGCTTTCGGTATGCCGGGTATATGGATCAACTTTACAGACTGAAAACGCATTGCATCGAATAAGTCTCTCCTTTCTTTCTTTCTTTTTTTTTCGTTCACCCTCGACGTATACAACAACCCCCCGGCGCGTGTCTCCCTCGGTTTGCATCGAGCATTGGCTTTACGGCCGAATTGGCAAGCCGCGCGTGCACGTCTGCTTTCAATGTTCCTTTCCTCGCGACGCGAGCCAATCGGCTAAAGTCTCTCTCTCTCTCTCTCTCTCTCTCTCTCTCTCTCTCTCTCGGTCTCGTTCGAGTCGTTTGAAAAATAAAATAACAGGCCCAAAGCACACTCGCGTACGGACATTGAAATCTTTATATATATGTATAAATCAAGCTGGGCACCCTGGGCTCGGGAAAGTTCGTTATCCGGGCCGAGCGGGCATTTCAAAGGAAGAGCAAACCCGTCAATCAATCGGCCGCGTGCGAATGCAAGAGCTCAGGCTCTCTCCCTCTCTCTCTTCGCCGCTGGAATTTCGGGAAAAGGCGGACCTATTCGCCTATATACATATATATATACACGCGGGGCAGATCGAGCCCAGGCTCTCTCGGTCCGCAAACCCGGGCTCTGCCCATTGAATTCGAGGACGATATACTAACTGACCGCAACAGTAGCCGTATTTCCAAAGCCATCCCTCCTCCTCCCCCTGTACACCGCCTCCTCCTCCTCGTGCAAAACTGCATGGCCGAGCTTAAAGCCTACCCTAGCCACCACCACCACCACTTCTAGCCACTTCATACGCATTTTAAGCTCGCCCCCCCCCCAACTCCCCCCGCATGACTGCTCTCGCCGAGCTTCGCTATGGCTTATTAATTCGCGCTGATGGCTTTTGTAATCGATCATCGTTGCAATTCATGTTGATAAGGCTTCCTGCGAATATATCGTTGCCGACGCACTCGACGTTTCATGTATACCTCATGCATAATTCTTCTTCTTCTATTGTTCTGACCTTTTCACGACAATTTGTGACTAAAACTGAGGCTAGTTTATTATTGAAAAAAAAAAAGAAGTAAATTCATTTTGTTTCCATTAATTCAATAATTTCTAATTTATCTAACTCTGTAATACTGTACGAATAAACTAATTTTCTCATTGTCAAAACATAAACTTAGCGCGAACAACAACTCTCTTAGCATCAACGTTGAATTTCTAATTTTTGTAGATATTACCGGCAGTTACTTTATAACATTTATCAAAGCCGCGCTCAACGGCACGTGTAACAAGCAAAACGAAAAAAAAGCGTCAGTGACTTTTACACGAAACGCGTTTGCTTCATTTTTTTTTCTCTGTAGGTACTGGCGCACGATGCGGATATTGGAAAAAATGGAAAAGTAGTGTACAGCATCAAGGGCGGCACGGGCAAAGACAAGTTCAAAATTCACCCGGACACCGGTGTCATTTACGCTCTGAAGGGCGAATTCAAGGTCAACGACGAATTCAACATGATCGTAAGTAAAAATAACGTTCTTTTTTTAAAAAAAAGGCAAAAACAAAAGGAAAATTTGTCCAACAACGATAACGATCGCATCCAAGCAACTCGAATGAAAATCATTTGCGCGTACATCGCTCGGAAAGATCGAGTCGTCGATTCGGGGGGGTCGCATTTCAAACGATCCGGGATTCAAATAGCCGAATGCTTGATTGTCCGCGGCAGATACGAGCGGCGGACGAGGGTGATCCACCGCGCAGCCATCAGGCGCGGATCACGGTGCACGTGAAGGAGCCGCTAAAGGAGTCGGCCAACTCGCCGGTCTTCGAGAGCCTCAACCAAAGCGTCAACGTGTCGGAGAGCGACAACGTCGGCTTTTTCGTCGCCCTGATGCAGGCGAGCGATAAGGACGGCGACAGCCTCGTCTACGACATCGTCGGTGAGTCTCTCCCTCTCTCTCTTTCCAGCACAGCTGGGCTTTGATGGGGTGACAGGCTAACGCGGCGGTGGTGTGTGTTCGCAGAGGGAGACCCGCGCAACGAGTTCTTCATCGACCGGAACAACGGGAACGTGCTGCTGGCGAAGCAGCTCGACTGGGAGACCCAGGAGACGTACAACCTGACGATAAGCGTGAGCGACGGCACGAGGAGCGCCAACACGAGCCTGCTCGTCCGGGTGCTCGACTTCAACGACCACCGGCCCGAGTTCAGCGAGGCCGTCTACCGCGTCGAGATATCGGAGAACGTCGTCGGCCGGGGCGAGCCGGTGCTCCAGCTGAGGGCCGACGACAAGGACAAGGACAAGCGGCTCTTCTACTCGCTCCACAACGCCCAGAGCCTCGCGAGCCTGCGCATCTTCAACGTCGACTCGCTCACGGGGACGCTCAGCCTGAACGAGTCGCTGGACCGCGAGGCCATCGAGGAGCACGTGCTGACGGTGATGGTCAAGGACCAGGGCACCCCGGCGATGCGCAACTACGCCCGCGTCCTCGTCACGGTCCACGACCACAACGACCACGCGCCCCTCTTCATCAGCGAGATCATCCAGGGCAAGGTGTTCGAGACGTCGCCGGTCGGCACGGCCGTCGTCCAGGTGATAGCGATCGACCGGGACCGCGCGGAGAACGCCGAGCTCACCTACTCCATGACCTCGGGCAACGTCGGCAACGTATTCTCCATCGACCCGGCCCTCGGGCTGATCAGGGTCGCCCGGGAGCTCGACCTCGGCTCCTCCTCCGAGTACATCCTCCTGGTCAAGGCGACGGACCACGGCTCGCCGGCCCTCTCGAGCACGATACCCGTCCACGTGATGGTCACGATGGCCGACAACGCCCCGCCGAGGTTCGTCAGGCCCCCGGGCGCCGGCCCGACGACCGAGCTCGCCGCCGAGATCTACGAGAACGAGGAGCCCGGCAGCTTCGTCAAGCACGTCGAGGCTCGATCGACCTCCTCCCTCCACTTCGAGATCGTCTCCGGCAACGCCGACGACGCGTTCTTCGTCAACCCGAGCACCGGAGTCATCAGCACCCAGGAGCGCCTCGACTACGAGCGCCGGCGATTCTACAACCTCACCCTCGCCGCGACTAGCATGGCCGGCACGAGCGCCTACTGCAACGTCATCGTCCACGTCCTCGACCGCAACGATAACGCGCCGAGCTTCGTTCAGCCTGTCTACATGGGCCAGGTGAGTTTCCGTTTGTTTCAACAGCTTCGCTCAGTGCCCTTCGTCTCTCAATTTCACACGTACCGCTTGTTTTCTTTCATTCTTGCGCAACGACAGGTGAGCGAGGCCGCGAGCATCGGCTCTCTAGTCTTCAGTGCCAACAGCACGAGCTCGCCTCTCGTTATCAAGGCCGAAGACGCGGACTCGGAACTCAACGCCCTCCTCAGTTACGACATTGTCGAGGAGCTGCCCCGAAAGTTCTTCCACATCGACTCGAGCACCGGCGCCATACGCACGGTCATGCTGCTCGATCACGAGACCATACCCGAGTTCCAGTTCCACGTCAAGGTCTCGGATCTTGGCAAGCCAAGGCTGTCCTCGGAGAACACGGCCAAGGTCATAATAAGCGTCGGCGACGTCAACGACTGTCCTCCGAAGTTCCTGCAGTCTAGTTACAATGTTACGGTATTGCTACCTACTTGGAAAAATGTCGCGGTCGTCAAGCTCGAAGCTTTCGATCCCGACACGACCAACACACTCTCCGGCCAGCCATTCTTAAAGTCAGTAATTTTAACGATCACGAGAGCCAAACAATTTTAATCACTATTGCCTGTGAAATTCTAAAGTTCAAATTCTTTGTTTTTTGTTTTAGATATGATATAATCGAAGGAAATAATGGCCAAGCTTTCAACGTAGACTCTCAAAGTGGCGCGGTGACGATTAACAGTCCTGAGAAAATAAAAGATGATTACGTGCTTCACGTAAGAGCTTCCGACGGCAAGTACTCGAGTATCGTTCAAGTCAAAGTTAAGGTTGAAAAGTCGGAAAACTCCGGGCTTGTCTTTCAAAAAGATGTTTATGAAGGCAGCGTCCTCGAGAATTCGACGAAAATAACGACGGTGACGGTCCTCAACGTTCTGGGAACGTCCCTGAACGAGCATATAATCTTTAGTATATTAAATCCCACCGATATGTTCGTTATTGGACCAACATCCGGAGCTATTAGTACTACGGGCATTCGATTTGATCGAGAAACTCGCGATAGATACGAGCTGATCATCGAAGCCAAGAGTCAAGTGCCTAAGCAAAGAGTTGCACACGTTATTGTTAACATCACAGTTTTGGATATCAATGACAATTGTCCTATTTTCGTGAATTTACCATATTACGCCGTAGTTTCAGTCGATGCACAAAAAGGCGATGATATTTTAAAGGTGAGAAGCGCTTTTTTTAGTTTTTCTCAAAAAGTTTTCCAATTTTCGCGGAACGATAAAAATGAAAAATTTTCGTTCATCAGGTGCATGCGGTTGATTTGGATAGTGGAGACAATGGAGAAGTTAGATACGAGTTGAAAAAAGGCAACGGCGAGCTGTTTAAAATTGCTCGAAAGTCTGGCGAAATATTATTAAAACAAAACCTGGAAGGCCATAACCGAGAGTATCAATTAATAATAGCCGCTTACGACGGAGGTACTGTACACTTTCAAACAATTTGATTTGTTTCACTGTATTTCATGTAGGTTATTAAAATGTTTGTATTTTTGTTTAAAGGAATAACTCCGTGTTCCGTTGAAGTACCAGTTCATATAAAAGTGATAGATCGTTCGATGCCAGTATTTGATAAACAATTCTACACTGACAGTGTCCCGGAGAATATTGAAGTCCATTCGCCGCTCTCGCTTTCTATTCAAGCGGAGTCGCCTTTGAGTAGAAAACTCATTTATAGTATCACCAAGGGTAACGACTTTGAGGAATTTGCATTGGACTTCAACACAGGTAAAATGCATTTTATTTCTTTATTATCTCGAACAACAAAACAACTCTTTTTTTTTTCAACCTTAAAATACATTAAAATATACGTAGTGAAAACGTCAATTAGTAGTTTTTTTATACTCTTATCGATCGAGCGTATTTACGTGAGTAGATTTCATCTTGAAAAATTAAATGTTAAATAGTAAATATAGTTTCAAACGCTCTTTCGATCGAAAGTTTTGATTAATCCGAAAAAAAAGTTCTAAATTACATTTCATTCTTCTATTTCCTGTTTGGCAGCCCTCGACAGTAACAATGGCCCTTGTGAGTATAAAAAAGAAAACAAATTTTTCGGTCTACTGTGTTGCTGTATACCATGCTAAAGCATTGCTACATTTTTCTACACGCGCATGACTGTTTTCAAATCTTAATTGTCGATGGATATTCGTGTAATTTGTTCTTTTTAAAGGTCGCCTTTATTTTAAAATAAAAATCTCATGAAAAATTGCATCAAGTACGAACGTCCCGTCTCTAATGACGTTAATTTTGCACAAAATGAAGAAGTATTAGTGTTTCATTCATTTTCCTCGTATTCTGCATGGATGGAATTAAGTGTCTTTATAAATTCTTGTTTTGTTAATAAAAGTTTTGTTCATTCGTTGCTCTAAAAAAAGCGAGCTTTGTTTGCACGAGAAAAAATTGCACAGAATAGTAAAGTTGCAAACTCTGTTAATCGGCTACGGAATTTTATTATATTAAAATCCACAGCAAATTATTTTTCTCGTCATACTTTAAATTTTTCACTAATTTGTGTTTTTGTTTAATATATGTTAGTTTTGCATGCTTTTTATTTATTATGTTGAAAAGACAATTCTGTTAATAAATGCATTAAACGTATCGTAAAAAAGTATAAATCTTGTTCATAAAAAAGAAATACTCGAGATACCTCTTCATATAAACTTTTCCAAACACCCTACAATCGCAATTAACCCATTATAGTATAGGCAACCATTTATTACAGAATTTAGCTTTAATAAAACTGACTTTTAACTGTTCTCAAAACATTTATTTTTATAATTTTGTTCGTACTTGCTTATTGTACTTCTTTTTTTACGTTTACCTGTTGCTTTTCACGCATTCAAACGTCTAAATCAGAAATATACAAGACAATTCTGTAAAAAAAAATACTTGAACAGAAAATCCTACTTGATAAAATATATAATTATTATCTGTACGTTTGAATCATATTGTTTACTTTTTATTTGTATACCGTCCGTAAGATTTTCTGTGAGGTGTTTATAAGAAACTTGTTGGTTTTACTGAAGAGGACGCAGATAAAATTTTTCGTTTTGGCCTCTTACGTAAAAACCATCGAGTATCGAGGCAAACTCTTAATAATCGAAAATCACTCCCGAGCGTATAAATAAAAAAACATACAACTTGTGTTGAGCAGGTGTAATCTACGTTGTGGACGAGCTGGACTACGAGCGGAAGAAGCAGTACGAGCTGACAGTACGCGCGACGGACAGCGTTTCCGGCGTATATGCGGAGGTGCTGGTCTCGATACTCGTCCTCGACGTCAACGACTGTCCGCCCGAGTTCAGCCAGGACTCGTACAACATCTCGGTCTCGGAGGCGGCTCTCTTCGGCACGGAGCTCCTGCGTCTGGTCACTCGCGACAACGACACTGGCATCAATCAGCTCGTGCGCTACGCCATCGAGAACCGCACGGAAGCGGATGAGTCGCCGGGCAGTGGGATCGGCAATCCCGAGCAGCTCTTCCACGTCGAGCCGGACGAGGGGGTGGTCTACCTGAAGCGGGCTCTCGACCACGAGTCCGCGGCCGCGCACCACTTCACCGTCATCGCAACTGACCGGGGCCAGCCTGGGCTCTCGAGCACCTCCCACGTCTGGCTGAGCGTCCTCGACGTCAACGACAACCCGCCGCGCTTCGACCAGCCCTCCTACTCCTGCCTGCT
Organism: Anagyrus pseudococci; assembly: GCA_030522585.1. Lineage (NCBI taxonomy): Eukaryota > Metazoa > Arthropoda > Insecta > Hymenoptera > Encyrtidae > Anagyrus > Anagyrus pseudococci. The sequence goes on from JAPYYQ010000892.1 coordinate 8,593, forward strand.
TTCCGAGGAAGCCGAGCGCGGACAATTCGTCGCCGCCCTCGCTGCCTCGGATCCGGACGAGCTCGACGCCGAGCGGCTCACCTACAGCATCGTCGCCGGCAACGAACAGCAGACTTATAGCATCGAGCCCCGCACTGGGCTTCTCCACCTCGTCAACATGCAGAACTTTGCCGAAGAGCGCACGACTGTGCTTAACATCTCCGTCAGCGACGGCGTCTACACCAGCTACGCTCGGCTCAAGATCGAGATCCTCCCCGCGAATCGACACCATCCGGTCTTCGGGCTGCCGGTTCTCGAAGTCTCGGTGCCGGAGAATCAGCTGCCAGGTCGACTGGTCACGAACCTCCATGCGACGGACCGCGACTTCGGCGAGTACGGCGTTCTTCACTACTCCATACCCTCGGAACATTTGAACGAAGTCTTCCAAATCGACCGCGACAGTGGGCAGATGGTAACGCGCAAGTCGCTCGATCGAGAGCAGCAGAAACTATACGAAGTGCCGGTTATGGCCACCGACGAAGGCGGCAAGTCTGGCTTCGTCATGCTTCGCGTCAAGGTGGCCGACGAAAATGACAACAGCCCCGTGTTTCTGCTTAACGAGTACAAAGCTTGCGTCCACGCGAACCTCAGTATCAACACCGTATTTTTGAAGATCAGGGCTCAGGATGCCGACGAGGGCGACGCCGCAAAAATCGAGTACTCGATATTCGAATCCCAGGCTTCCGGCAACAAGAACATTTTCGGCATCAACCCTAATACCGGAGCTCTATTTCTCAAGGAAAGCGCGAAATCGTCGGGTGAGTGACTCAAAAGTCCATTTGTTTAAACTTTCAATTTTTTTTCTGCAATGCAATATTGATAATAATTTTTTTGTAATTTTCAGCAAACCAACTCTTCCAGTTGTTTATACGAGCACAAGACAAGGGCTTAAATCCTCATCACACCGACGTACCTCTGGACGTCTTCGTGATGGGCTCCGAAGACGTGCCGCCACTTTTTGAGCGCAACGAAGACAAATTCTTCGTGTCAGAGGCATCGGCAATCGGCACGACGATAACTCGCTTAAAAACGATAACGAGTGGCAACACTACGGTGACGTGTCGTATTGTATCAACGGGCGATGATTTCCCTTTTACAGTCGATCCGAAGACTTGTCGCGTGTACCTGTCGGCCAACTTGGACCGAGAGAAAAAAGAGAGCTATCTGATTGGCGTGCTCGCCGAGACGGACTCGAGTCCGCCGTTAACGGCCTTGGCTGAGATTACTCTTCACGTATTGGACGAGAACGATCATGCTCCTAAATTCGAAAGCAACCCATATAGTATTGCGATAGCTGAAAATATCGAGGAGGGCACGTCGATTTTAAAAGTTATTGCCCACGATAATGACCTGGGAAGCAATGGAGAGGTTCGCTATTCTTTTGGCTCGGACATCGGAGAGCTGGCTAATGTCTTTACTATCGATCAGTATACGGGTTGGATAACGAACTTGGTGCAGCTCGATAAAGAAAAACAACCGGAATACAAGTTTCAAGTAATTATCGCTAATTATATTACTTTTTAATATTTTCAATGTTTAATCAAAACGTTTTGATCATTAAAAAATATTTATTGCATTTTTATAACAAGAATCTTAAAGACGTCTTAAAGCAATATTTCATAATTAATTTATACGATGCGCAGGTGGTAGCTACTGACAACGGAAATCCCCGCCACTTTGCTCGCACCTCCATCCTCGTCAAGTTGAAGGATTACAATGACCATCCATCTGCGTTCCGTGAAACGGAGGGCTACGAAGCAAGCGTTAAAGAAGATGCTTTACCTGGAACAGTTGTAGTTGAATTATCAACGACCGACAAAGATGTCGACCTCAATACGCCACTTGATTTCTATATAACAGCAGGAAATCCGCGTGCGCAGTTTGCCATACGCTCTACCGGACAGGTATATGTAGCTAAACCTCTTGATCGCGAGACTATCGATCGATATGAACTCACAGTCGTTGGAACCGACGGAAAATTTGTTTTTGAGACTCGAGTGATTGTACAGGTTAGTCTTTTGTTTAATAAATAAATGAATAAGATTTAATTGTACTGATAATAATTCCTAATTATTTAATTATACTACGTAGGTACTGGACGTTAACGATAATCCGCCTTATTGCCTGAGGTATCGGTACAGAGAAGTATTATCGGAAGGTTCACATCCCGGCAGCTATGTTCTTACAGTATTAGCGACTGATTATGACGATGAACCAAACGCAAAGCTTAGATTCTATCTGACTGGCGAAAATAATGAAAAGTTTTCGTTGGACAAGGAGACTGGTGTGCTGAAAACTGCTGCTCAGCTAGATCGAGAAACTCAAGCCAAGTATGTTCTGACAGCTCACGTTCAAGATCGAGACAAGCCGTCATGGGAATGCTCTTCTCAGCTCGAGATTCTTATTTCGGATCTCAACGACAACGCACCAAAGTTTAGCATGCATACCTACAGTGCCATGTTGCCCGAAGATGTTGAGATAGGAACACTTGTGACAAAGGTTCACGCGACGGACGACGATGTGGGTATTAATCGTAAGATCAGATACGAGTTTCTCGACTCGGCAAACGAACAATTCGTCATCGCAGCTGATAGTGGAATCGTGACACTTGCCAAAAGTCTTGACCGCGAGACCAAAGCTATGTACAACGTTAGTATCCAAGCGGTCGACATGGGAACCCCCCAATTACAAAGTATTACCTATTTGATCGTTAATGTGCAAGATATTAATGACAACCCGCCCGAGTTTACCTCCAAGTTTTATTTCGCTCGAGTCCCCGAAATTGATGCCGTAGGCACTGAAGTCGTTCGAGTTCTAGCCACGTCAAAAGATACTGGCGTTAATGCTGATGTGTATTATTCCATCACAGGCGGAAACGAACATAAAAAGTTCCAGATCGACACAAAGACTGGCGTTATTTCCATTGCCGATCAGTTGGATTACGAGAGAGCCAAGGATTACTTTTTAACCATTCAGGCCGTTGATGGCGGAACTCCACCGTTATCAAATCACGCAACAGTCAACATTACCATCTTGGATAGCAACGACAATCCACCAATGTTTAGTCAAGCTTCGTATCGCGCATCGATAAGAGAGGACGCCAACATCGGAGAAAAAGTCCTACAAGTATTTGCAAATGACTTGGACAGCAACGAGAACGGACAAGTCAGTTATTCGATCGTACGAGGTGACCGCCACAAGCAGTTTGCTATAAATTCCGAAACCGGCGAGGTAACAGTGCTCGACACGCTCGATCGTGAACAAATCGCCAGCTATGCTCTGGAGGTGCATGCGCATGACAATGGTATTCCTACGCTGTCGAACTACGTAATTGTGAACATAGAGATCGTCGATGCAAACGACAATGCCCCCATGTTTTCGCAGAACAATTACACGGCAGTCGTACAGGAAGACAAACCTCTGGGATACGTTGTATTACGCTTCACCGTAACTGACGCGGATGCCGATCCCAACGCCGGACCCTATGCCTTTGACTTCCGTTCGGGTAACGAAGGTAACGCCTTCCGGCTTGAGCAGGACGGCACGCTGCGCACTGCAACCAAATTCAGTAATCGCTCCAAAGACAAATATCTACTGCATATTCGAGTTTTTGATAACGGCAGTCCACCTCTATACTCGGATGCCTGGGTGCTTGTCAAAGTAATCGAGGAATCGCAGTATCCCCCTGTCATCAGCCTTTCGGAGATCAACATCAACTCTTTTATGGACGAATATCCCGGTGGTATCATTGGCAAGGTTCACGCATCGGACAAGGATCCGTACGACACGTTAGTCTACGGTCTCGTTCCTACATCGCCGATGCGCCCAAACACCGATCTCTTCCAAATCGACAAACAAGACGGCACTTTGGTTGCTCTGCCGAGACTCGACATCGGCGAGTACCGCGTTAACGTCAGCGTAACCGATGGCAAGTTTACATCCTACTCCATTGTCAAGGTGAACGTTGAACTCGTCACCGATGCCATGCTTGAAAATTCTGTCATCGTAAGATTCCGCGAGGTCAGCCCGGAAGATTTTCTGGTGAAGCATCGCAAGAACTTTATTCGAACTGTGCGCAACGCAATGAACTGCCGACTCAAGGACGTTATCGTCTTGAGCATTCAACCGTCGTCGGAAACCGAGACGAACATCATCAAATCTCGTCCTATCAGACAAACCGTCGTCCACAGTGACTTAGACGCCCTTTTCACCGTGAGAAAATCAAATCCCAGCGAGTTCTACAGCTCGGAGAACATTCGCGAGGCTCTGAATCAACACATTGAAGAGCTTGAAGCCTCCACAAAGCTTGTCGTCGAAGAAATCGTGAGATTCAAGTGCAGCAAGGGCTACTGCGTCTACGGCGAATGTCACGACAGAATCGCTTTGGATTCCCAACAGATCCAGCCCATCATCACCGACGTAATAAGCTTCGTGTCGCCGCGTCACAAGCACCGCACTGACTGCACTTGCAAAGAAGGCTACGCCGGCTCGCACTGCGAGATCGTCGTTAACGAGTGCGCACGAAGTCCTTGCCCAGTGTTCAAGGTCTGCGTGCCCGACTCCTCGGTGCCTGGTTACTCCTGCCAGTGCCCCGAAGGCTTCGCCGGTCAGACTTGCGACATAGACATTTCCAAGTGTCACGACGAGTCCTGCTACATTCCCCGCAATCCGATCTCTTTCAGCGGCAAGAGCTACGCTCGCTATAGGATCGACAAGTCGCTTGTGCGGCAAACCATCGAAAATCAGTTGAGCCTCTCCCTAAGAGTACGCAGCGTCCAGCCTACCGGCAACCTCATGTACGCCGCGGGCAAGGTTGACTACAACGTGCTGGAGATCGTGAATGGCGCGGTGCAGTACCGATTCGATCTAGGCAGTGGCGAGGGCCTCGTCCGTGTCAACAGTTTCTACATAAGCGACGGCCAATGGCACGAGATCCAGCTTGAGCGCGAGAGCAACAGCGCGACCTTAACGATCGACGGCAAACATCTAGCCCACGGCTCGGCGCCTGGAGTTAACGACATTCTGAATCTGCAGTCGGATGAATTGTACCTCGGCGCTGAAGTCCGGCAGCATCCGTCGATCCTTGGCTTCGAGGACGTACAGCGGGGCTTCGTCGGCTGCATGGACGACGTTCGCATCGCCAAAGTCTCGGTGCCCCTCCACATGAGCGGCGGCTCCTCCAGCAGCCTCGTCATTCTCAAGCGCTTCGCCAATGTGGAGTTCAGCTGCGAGGCGAGCACGGTCCTCGCGCCCCCGGGTGTTTGCGGCTCTCAGCCTTGCCAGAACGGCGGCACCTGCTCCGAGAGTAAGACCGAGGACGCCGGCTACGAGTGCCAGTGCCACGCGCGCTTCCGCGGGGCGAACTGCGAGATCGACACCGACCCCTGCGCCTCTTCTCCCTGCCTCTACGGCGGCCGCTGCCGCGTGCTCCACGACCTCGCCGACTTTGCCTGCGACTGTCTCGGTCCGAGTCTGTCCGGCAAGCGGTGCGAGTTCGGCAGGTACTGCAATCCCAACCCGTGCTTGCACGGCGGCGTCTGCGAGGAGGGCAACAGCGGGCCGATATGCAAGTGCCACGGCTTCGCCGGCGAGCGCTGCGAGCTCGACGTCAACGAGTGCGAGCGCAACCCCTGCACCAACGGCGGCACCTGCGTCAACGAGCTTGGATCCTACCGGTGCGTCTGTCCGCCGTCGATGACCGGCATCAACTGCGCGAGCCCGGCCGGCTACAGCACTGCCCTCATAACCAACCACCTCAACATCACTTGGGAGCAGCTGATGTGGATCGGCGTCGCTATTTTGGCTAATCTATTCTTGATCATACTCTTCATCACGTTCCGAAGCATACGTAGTAAGAGGACGAGAATGAGGGCCAACAACATAAACAACGAGACCCGAAAGCAGATCGTTTTGAATTCAGCTAGGCCGAACGATCACGAATTCAAGCGCAGCTCGAAACTCAGCAATTTGGAAGTTGTGCAGGTAAGATTATTCGACGCGCACATTTTATTACGTTAGTCCTGCTAGTTTTTTGTGATGCTTGCCAGTTTTTATACATCATTGCTTGTTCGTCATATTAGATTAAAATATCGGTCATCACAAAAAATTAATCATCGAAAGTCGACTTGCATAAGCAGAAAGAAAAATGCAAAATCCTGCTCGACGACTCGCTAGGACGTCTTTATTTTGGCTGGCTATAGGCAGTCCCGCTTTGTTCGGCTACACAGAGAGAGTCGTTTTATTTTGTTGCAGAGAGAATGCCCTCCCCAATGTCCCCCCCGTCCCGCCTCTTACACCCCATCGTCCAACAACGAGCAGGTCCTGCTTGGCTGTAGCAGTAGCGCTGCGGTGGCCCTGAACAACCTCGACACGTTGCGCAGCTACGGAAGCGCCGGGGACGAGCTCGAGAACTTCCCTCCGGATTACTTGCGCAACCTCAATCGCAGCACGCCCGTGTCGCCGGGCTGCCCGCTGCCCAACGTCAACCCGACCAATACCCTCGCCAACGTCGACCTTGCCCCGCTCGAAAAACCGAGCTGGCAGGAGCAGATGCAGCTCGCCTCGTTCATCAGCGACGCCAACAAAATCAAGAACGGTGAGTAGCTCGATTCCCGAATCCTGCAATCTTTGAATCCCCGGTTGCTATGCTCAACATTTTATTTTATCCAATTCTAGTTTTTAGTTGCGCTACTGCTTTCATTCATTTCTTTATTATCGCGCATCTTGTAATTCTTCGAGAATATTGAAGGTTTTTTTTTTATAATTGGTATATCAAAGTATCGTTAAATTTTTATGACAATATACTTTACATAAATAAATGTCAATTTCTATGTAAGTGTACTTATAAATTGATAATGTTTTGATCGGCAGACCTGAAACGAACAAGCCCAGTGGTACCAGAACCGACCACTGGAGGACTTTTACTGAACCCGATACGTCGACCGACTGTTACGACAACACACGGAGGTGGAACCTCAATAGCATCCCTCTCATCGATTGAGGATGATCCCCGCATCGTCGGTGGTAAGTTTTTCATATCATTAAAATTTCGCTGACGTTTTAAAGCTCTTACGTATCAAGCGTGACAGCTTCGATTTTTATCAGAGCTCTTAATTTTCTGGCTCGATTCTTATTTAGCTGTTTTCGTTGAATAAAAATTATTGTAAGCTCTGAATTTCAAAGCAAGAGCTGTCCCGCGGGAGCGTTTTTCAGTACATTTGTTGTCTGCAACGTTTTCAGGTTACCACTGGGATTGTTCAGATTGGGTTCGACCAAGTCAGAATCCTCTACCGAATATTACCGAAGTACCAGGAAGCGAAGTACCTGATTCTTCCAGTTTCCACAGTAACGAGAGTAACGAATCCAATACTCATCAAATGCCTTTGTGTGAGTGAAATTTCATTTTTAAAATGAAGAATCTAAATCAATTGTGAAATAACGAGCTCTTGTCTTATTGATTGCAGTGCATGGTACCGTGGACCCATCAAGAGACATTGAGACTCTAAACGAAGACCAAGAATCGGAGTACGTCGGTGACTCGGAATGCGGCACCGACCTATCCGATCACTTCATGTCGCACAAGCTGCAGCAGCACGGCCTATCCGAGAGCCAGCGTCTGAACCCGCTGGACAGCGGTGGCGAGGCCGAGTACAAATACAAGGATTCGGAGAGCTATCTGAGACATCCGAACTCCTACCTGCCGCACTACAACATCCACACGGACACGGAGAACGAAGCGCTGGCGACGATGCCGCTGAACGGCGGCTGCCTCGGCAGTCTCATCTCCGACGACGACGAGCAGGAGGAGGAAGAGGATGACGACAACGTAGTGCCTTACGGTTTTCCGAGCGCGCGGCGCAATCGCTGCCCACGTAAGCGCCTCGGGGACGGCTCGGAGCTCGGCTCGGTGCTCACCAGCCTCGAGGAGAGGAACTCCCTCCTCGGCCCGGCCAACAGCAACAGCGATCTCTCGACGAATCTCTGCGAGATCGACGACTCGGAGTTTGAGATCGCCCAGCAGAAGAGCAACGGCCGCGCCTGGATCGCTGCCGGAGTCACCCAGACCTCCGTCTGACGAACTGTCGTCCGTCGAACTGAGCTATGGCTTGGCTTTTCACTGTAAATAATAGGATGCAACTTATTCATTAATTAGGCGAATCGAAACCCTTTGTACAGTCAGCGCTTTTACGACTTTGTTTTACCTACCCTAGCTTTTAAGATGACTTCTACTATCTCTCTAATTCTCCCACTTACTTTGAGAATCTTTGTTTTTTCTCTCTTTCGCTTCGGATTCTGTTTTACTCTGTCTTTCAACTTCGCTTTACTGCGAATTTTCATTGTACTGTGGATCGAGCATTGTATAAAAGCAGTTGTACAATGAGAAATATTTATAGTATGCAGTATTTAATGCAATTTAAGAAGAAAGCAATTATTTAAAGAAGCTAAAGATTTTTATATACTCTTGGTACTTAAAAAGAGCAATGACTAAAGCTTTCATTTCTCGTGTTACGTGAAGGAAATGAAGATTTACATAATTTTGAGAAAAATGTTATATATACTTTTATTTTAGAATGCCACCAACTATTCCAATAAGTAAAAAAATATTTAAAGCTTACATAGTGAAATATTAAAGAATGTGCAAGACAAATTTTATTAATTTTAAGTTTCGTGAATAATTTATGTTGATAATTAAATTTAATAATCGTGCACTAAAATAAGTGCACCTGTAACGCGTGTAAAAAGTGTAGATGAATCAGGCAAATTACATCAAATTTGCTCATGTAATTAAGAAGCAGGTATTAGTTTCCTAGGCTAATCTAATAATAAATGAAAAATATAAATTATTTTTACTGTGATGATAATAATGTTTATACATTTACGATCAAATAATACTAAAATTATGCTACAATGGCGTATATAATCTTTATTTGAATTTAATCAGATTATTTGAATAGGTAATATTCATGAATTTCTAAGTTATCAAGTGCGAAATGACAAAGTTTATCGTCAGACGATTTCTAAACTTAGATAATAAAATTATTTAATCATTTTCAGTTTCAAAACTTAATACAAAATTAAACTTTTAATTATCACCAAATCATCAGTATTTTTAGATTTCAATCAAAAAAATATATTACTACCTTTTTACAAAGTATATCTTAAAATACCTACTGCCTTACTCAAAGATATATCTCAAACTATTTCAATGTATGAAAAGTGGTGCTGCAGAATGACTTTTTTCTACGAAAAAATGAAGCTGCGAAAATCCATCATTATCTCTTTAAAAGACTGGCTATATTGTAAAATTTTTACAAATTCCTATCGATGCACTTGATATCATTTTTGTATTTTAAAAATATCAACAATGAAACTGCCATTTTTTATTGTGCATAGATTACACACAGAAAACACGACACGTATTTATGACTGTACATTACTGCCACACACGCCATAGAAATAATTTTAAGAAATATCATTCTTTAAGTAAGAAGGAAGAATCTATTAATAAAAATAAGCTGAAAAGGAAAATAGTCGTTTAAATATTTTTTGAATCGTTTTAATTCGTTTCGAATTAAAAGTATTGAAAGCCATATATTGTTGTTTTATGTTCTTTTAATTAGAATACACACAAATCAAGGCAGCTTAATTGAATGACGTGTATAGTGTATCGGATCTTTTACGTATCTATATCCAAGAATGATGTGACAGTCAATTGAACTTTTCGTACGTTCCTGCGTTCTTGCCCTGTGAAGTATAATGGCATCAGCACACATTATGTACCACAATTGAAATCTGATGAAATATATGTTAATAATAGATGTCATTAGTAAACATCTAAAAACACACGCAATACAAGGTGATTTATGTAACATTTATTTTGTTTATTAATGCGACATGAATGTTAGTGTTTAAATATGAAAGAATGAAAACTATGTAAAATATTAAGAGTAAACAAAAATTTTTAAATGAAAGGAACCACAAACTGTTTTTAATTTAACAACCTTTACGTTGTTTTCTTTTTCCAACAAATGTATTCTAAACGGGAACACTAATATGTAGATTATTTGTAAAAAAATAGTCTATTTTATAATACTTCAAATGTGCATTTTTTACTTATCATTTAATATTCTCGATGAATCACTAGTGGTGATTATTTATCTTTTAATATAATATTATAATTTCCAGTATAAAAAAAACTTTTAGCAACATTAACTGAAAATAAAATAATTTATGATTTATAAAAAATTTGAATTTGATGCAATATCTTTAGGAATTGACGATAAAACGATAAAATATGTTTTTACAATTAAATATTATTAACAATGAACATAATTAATGAAAAGATATGTACATATTGTGTTATGAATGTATTTTTAAATGCATTTTAGTTATATGTTAGGCCTAATAGGCGTTAATAACTATAATCTAAAATCGCAAGTGAAAGGTGGACATAAACCCAAAGTAAATTAATGACATATCGTCAACATTATTATTGAATAATAGCTAAAATTGTTATAAATTTAAGACTGTATTAAATTAATTTGTACAAGATCAAATTATTGTAATAAAAGAAAATATTTGCCTAAAATATGTCAATTTCATTTTTGTACATTATTATAACATTATGTAAAAAAAAGTGAAACAAAATTTAAATATTTACAAAATTAAATGTCAATTAGTAAAGACAATATTCTAAAATTAGTCACTGGAGTTTTCACTAGATTTCTTTTCAAGGATCAACGTTAATAACTGATTCATTGAGAACAGTAGGCCCCTTGAATCTTCTATAAGACCAGCAGAGACCATGGCACCCATAAACAGCTGAAAAAATATTGATGTAATTTTTCAAATTATATAGTTGTAAAAAATAATAATAACCAATAATTATACCTGTTCAGTCAATAGATCAGAAATGTGTTTATCAGTTTTTTGTAATTTCAGAAGGCTTTTTATTAAAGAATGATTTGGATTGATTTCTAAGCGTGGTTGAAGAAGGCTGTACCGCATTTCATCATTAAACTGATGACTTTGTGTTCGAATAAAGTGCCTAGCTGCGGCCATATCTTGTACCGTCACGACGCAAGGATGAGACTCCAGGCGACTTGTAATTTTTACATCACTAGCTTTATTCTTTAAAGTTCTTTTAATATAAGAGAGTAAGTCGTTCATTTCTTCTTCGTTGTATAGTCCTATTGCAAACATTTAATTCTGTAGATTAAGCAGTTCTTAAAATATTATGCAGATGCTTTAACAACATTTTTACCTGATTTTTCCTTATCACTAGATTCCGTACTTTGATGCATTTCTTTCTCTACTGATATAATATCAAACGACTTGAACCTTCTCAAGTGCATTAAAACAAGTTCGTCATAAGGGTCGTAACAGAATAATACTTCTAAATTACGCTTTTTAAACGATTCATAATACGCTGATTGTTCCGCTAATGATCGGCTACAAAAGTTTAAGTATTTTAGAGATTTCATAAAATTTTTAAAATCACATAATATTCAACAATAAATACCTTGGAGCGGCGAGGTAATAAATATATTTTTGTTCTTGGGCCAATCTTTCGCAGTAATCTAGAAGATTAGTTACTTCACCGGCAGGTTTGAGTGAAGATTCAAAACGAAGAAGTTTACTTATTTCTTCCTTTAATGAACACATTTAAAGTTTAAATATTATAAAAGTAAAAAAAAAATAAAATTATTATATACCTTTCCAGTATTATCCGTACTAGTTATAATTCCTTCTTTGAAGAATGTATTGTAGTCTCTATAAAAAGTGAGATATTCTTCAGGATGTTTCTTTGCTTGGTCTTGTAAAAATCTTATAACCTTCGTCGTCAAAACGTCTCTTAATTTTCTGTAAAACAAGATTAATAATTTAATACTAAAAGTTTTTTATCTAGTTACTAAATCGAAAATTATAATAAATTGTAATGGAAACTCACGAAATTAAAGCACTATTTTGTAATAATTCTCTACTTAAATTTAATGGAATATCTTCTGAATCGACAACACCTTTTACAAATCTTAAAAATTTAGGTAATATATTTTCAGCTTTGCTTTGAATTAAAACTTTTCGACTATAAAGTGAAACGCCTACAGATGAATCCCTGGCCATTTCAAATAGTCCTGGTTTTCCTTCCGGAAAGTATAATAAGGCTCGGATGCTAATCGGAGCATCGGTAGAATAATGTAACGTAAATCGGGGTTTATCAAAGCAATTGCCGATGAAACGGTAAAATTCAACATGTTGGTCTGTCGTAACATCTTTAGGCTCGAGCATCCATAAGGCCTATAAATAATCAGGGTTAATTAAAACATCTATATTATAATTGACATTAGTAAAATATTGTAGTTTCAGTACCTCAATAGTATTTGCTCTTTTTCCATTTACAAAAATCGGACTTCCAACAAAGTTGCTATATTTCTTAATAATATCTACAATGAAATTTTATAGTTGTAAAATAAATAAATATACTTCAGAAATGCTATGTAATTATTTTTGTACTTGCCATTAACAACCGTATCATCGCTAAATTCCCGACAATCGGTACGCAAGTGTAAGACAATTTTAGTGCCTGGTTGAACACCTTCTGCATTGGCTATTTCATATGCACCTGAACTATAACATTAAAATTTATCATAAGTAAACTTTTATGACAGTGTTACTGACAAATTTTATTTGAAAACTAACCCATCTGAAATCCAGTATAGACTTTCTGCATCTTTTTTGTAAGATTTTGTAAAAACTTCTACTTTATCAGCAACCATGAAAGCACTGTAAAATCCAACACCAAATTGACCAATGATTTTGGATGCATCATCTGCTCCTTTTTGTTCTTTTATTTGTTCCAAAAATGCCTAAAAATTCAATTGGCATTAAATTAATAAATTTAAAAATTATTGGCAAACAAAAAAATTATCAAAAATATACTTTTGATCCAGAACGAGCAATTGTCCCTAAATTTGATATCAGTTCTTCTCTTGTCATTCCTATTCCTGTATCTTGAATAATCAATAAACGATTCTGTTTATCTGTGGCTATATGGATTTCCAAATTTCTATCTCCTCCTTCATCTGCTGCTAAATTTTCCGACAATTTCATGTACCTTAGCTTTTCCAAAGCATCACTAGCGTTAGAAACAAGTTCTCTGATGAAAACCTGAAAATATATTTTATCAATGAAATGTATTTAAATTGTTTTCAGTTTGAAGAAAATATATAAAAGTGGCACATACCTCTTTGTCCGAATACAGTGACTTAGCAACAATATTCAATAACATTCTAGTTTCAGATTGAAATTCATGCTTGGCAGATTCTCCTATTATGAATTATAATAAATAAACAAAAGTATTAGTAATAAGATATTCATGAGTGAAGTATAATATAATACCTATTGCTTTTTCAGTATCTTTAATGATATTGTGCTCTTCTGATTCTGGAGTATTCTCTGGTTCTGCTTGAGATGAAAGGTATCTTGCTGGCTTGTATGGCAATACTAAAATAACATTAAAAATCGTTAACAATTTACGGCTTAAATATTGATGAACAAATTTATTACATAAATTATCTTTTACGACAAATTAAAGTTCATTTTTTTTAAGTTTAATAAAAAATCGTGAATAGCATTTTTCAACATAACCACAAATAAGTTATGCAAATAATTTCACCGTTTTAAGTACTTTTAATTTGTTTACACTTACCCAAGGCATTTTTTCGGTATTTCGTTGCCAAACAGCAGTTGGATGAGCTGTTAAATTGAGCTGTCGGTAGGAAAAATGTATTTTTTCCTAGCCGGAGAAAGCGGTGTAGTCTAAACACGGCTGCCATTTTTCTTTTCGTAATGCAATCACACGTGCTTTCGTCGTCGTGCGGCTCCCCTTTCAGTATTTCGTGCACTCGTCCACTATTTCGATGTAAACACCACAAAAACTAACCTACAGTGGACGTTTAAAAAAAAACATATTTTTCATATTAAATGTAAATAATATTGAACTTTAATAATGGATTCTCAATATAAGTAAGAGATTGTATTCATTTGTTTTTAATATTTTCGATTTTTTAAGATACGAAACAAAGTAATGAATTATTTATTTTGCCATTTTTAGAACGATTCATCCAGCGAAATATTTAAAAGATCACTATGTAAGTGTAATTTTTACTTTGAATGAATTGAGTATTGTAATGTTTTTAAAATAAATTTTTATATTTTCTACGCTATTAGGCTTCGAATATCAGGCCGGACGGAAGAGACTTCACGGCATTTCGTTCAATACGAGTTAACGTTGCTTCAATCACTCAAGCTGATAGTTCAGCAGTATTTAAGATAGGAAACACTGCTGTTGTTTGTGGAATTAAAGCTGCAAGTATTCATTAAGTTGTTTTAATAAGTACTCAACTTTTTAAATTAATATTCCATTTTATATTGCAGGAATTAGCCACTCCAAAGGCTGAAACCCCAGAATGTGGTTTTCTTGTACCAAATGTTGAGTTGACACCTTTGTCATCATCAAAATTTCGACCTGGACCTCCAGGTGATGAAGCTCAATGTACCACAAAACTTGTTGAAAGCATACTTACAAATTCAGGAGCAGTAGACTTAAAAGATCTTTGCATTAGCAAAGATAAATTAGTATGGGTATTATTTTGTGATCTTATTTGTGTTGACTATGATGGTTCTGTAATAGATGCTTGCATTGGAGCATTAATGGCAGCATTAAAAACTTGTAAGAAATATTTGTTACTAAGCTTAAGCTAATATAAATTACTCAATATATTTTAATACAACTTTTATTGTTACAGTAACATTACCAGTCATAGAATATAATTCTGAAACTAGTGCTACAAAAGTTGACCCTGTAAAAAGAGTCAGCATACCTTTGAGACAAATAGCTGTTGCTACTACTTTTGCTGTTTTTGAAGAGTAAGTATATTTATCTTGAAATATTTATCCTGGAGTACTCATGAATCCTTAAATTATTAATTAATTCATAAAATAATTTTAGCCAGTTAATAGTAACTGATCCAACAGAAGATGAAGAAAAACTTTCTTTGAGTACTTTAACAGTTGGATACAATGAGCATGACATGTGTTTTATTCACAAATCTGGTGGAATTTCAATTTCTTTGAATTCATTGAGTAAATGTATATCAAAAGCAAAAAGTCATGGAGAACAAGTGAGAAAATTAATATTAGCTGCAGCTTCAACAGTGAAAGGCAATGATTCTAGTTGACAGTAAATTAAAGATTTTTTAAAATATTTTGTTATATTTTTTGACACATTTTGTAAAAACTTATACAATTTATATTTCATACAAAACATATGCTTAAAAAATATGAATGAATCTTTAAAAAATACAAATGAACCTTATCTTGAGTATTACAGATTTACTTGTAATTAATATAGGCAAGTTTTTTTCATAATTCTAAGAAATTCTTCTTGTGAAATTTCCCCATCTCCATCTCTATCAGCTTCGTCAATCATTTCTTGCAACTCCTCATCAGTTAAATTTTCTCCCAGCTCTTTAGCAACTCTTTTTAAATTTTTAAATGTTATTTTCCCAGTATTATCATCATCAAATAATCTAAATGCCTTTATAACTTCTTCTTTTGAATCCTTCTCAGCCATTTTTGTGGATACAAGATCAAGAAATTCCTCAAATGATAATTTTCCTACTCCATCCGGATCAACGTTGGAAATAAGCTTTCTTATTTCTTCTCTTGTTGGTTCAAAGCCAAGTGCTCGAATTGCAACTTTCAATTCTCTAGTCGCAATTTTACCTGTTCCATCTGGGTCAAATAAATCAAATGCTTCCTTAATATCCGCTTTTTGTTCTTCAGAGAGATCAAATTTAACAAATGGCTTTTTTCTTGATAAACCTGAAGTATTTGATTTTTTTGATAGCTGTAACAAAAATATTTTTCAAATTAATACTTAAAAATACTACACTTAGGCCAATAAACTTGCCATTTTGTAAATAAGTAAAACTTCGAATATAATAAGTTCAATTTACGCGTGTTTGATATTATCGGTTGCTGTTGCTAGCATCGATTTTTGTGTTGCTACCGTCTTTTTTTCGTTGCTATAGCCTGTTGCCAATAGAATTCGATTTATGATTGTTCAACAAGAACACGTACATACCTATTCAAGCAAACGCTGCAACTTGTTGATTTGCTTTGACAACGAATGAAATAGCCAGACAAACAAATAAAGAACTGAGTGTTTCTAAGGTGCAAGAACAAGTAATGCCGACACTAAACGCAACTTCTTTGTTTACATGCATGAATGCGTGTATCTCGGTGTGCAGCAGCAGCAGCGTTTGGCGCGCGTTCTACACGTGCACAGCTGGTAAAAACGGCTGCGTGTTTTTATCGTCATGGTTATGGCAACGTGGACACCGTAATCCGGAGTACATCAACTAATAATCAAATAATAAACAATTTGCAATCATGTCAAATGCAAAAATTATAAGGACACATTTGCCAAATATACCTGGGACTATACCTGCGACTAGTAATGCTCAGCTTTTGGTTTCTACAGGAATTCCATCTTTAGATCATTTTATTGGTTTGTTTACGTTTTTATTTATTGCATTTGTAAAAAAATAAGCTTTTATTTCAAACTTGTTTGTTGTTAACAGGAGGTGGCTTACCTGTTGGCTCTATACTTTTACTTGGTAATAATTTTTTCGTTTTTTTCATTTTATTGTACAATTAAAACCAGAAACTAATATTTTTATTTACTTTTTTAGAGGAAGATGCATTTGGTATATACTCAAAAATTATGTTCAAATACTTCATAGCTGAAGGAATTGTTAGTAGGCACTCAATATTCATAGGATCTCAAGATGTAAGCCCATCACAAATTTTATCAGATTTACCAGCACCTGTAGAAGAAGAAAGTACTCAAAGCAGTGTGAAGTCAAACAAAAGTGAAGAAATGAAAATTGCTTGGCGTTATCAGAATATGAAAGTGTATGATTCATCATCAAATAATATTTCAATTTTTGGTCATTATTATGATCTTACAAAGAAAATGGAAAATATGACTATGAAAAATGCTAATATTTTTCAATGGAGCGATGAACATGTAAACTCTAAATCAAAATTTTTTGATAATGAGACTTACATGGATTTACTGTTAAATATAAAAAAAACCATACAAAATGAGAAATTTTTTATTTCTCAACAAGTTGAAAAGAGAAATATCTTAAGAATTTGTTTAAATTCTCTAGGATCTAGATCATGGTTGTCTAGCACAGAAGATAACACACAAAAAGATTTGTTAAAATTTTTATATCTGCTTAGAGCTCTAATGAGAGAATCTTTCACAGTAGCTATACTAACAGTTCCTGTTCTTAATTTTGATGATCATACTGTAAGTTTTTATTCATGTGAATATAATTAAAAATTTTAATTGATTTTAATGATATTTTTAATTTTAGTCTGGGATTGTTCAAAGGATAGAGCATTTGTCTGATGTAGTAATTGGTCTGGAATCCTTTGCTGGTTCAACCAAAGAAACCAACCCAGTGTTTAAGGATTACCATGGCTTATTACACATTAAAAAGCTGCCTGCTTTCAACACGTTGGTCAGCCACGAATTATTATTCACCGATTTAGCTTTCAAGTTGCGTCGGAAAAAGTTCCTTGTCGAGGTACCGCGAGAACCTATTAAATTTTCTCCATACTCATTAAGCATCTGAGATGCAAAAAGTTTAATCAAATTACGGTTTTAATCCAATTTAGATCTTGCATCTGCCACCGGAGCTCGGAGAAACTACTCAGCGAGAGCAAGACGAGGCCCCAACGCTGGGATGCAGCGGAGCGTCGAGCGGACAACACAAGCTGGACTTTTGAATTTTTCATTAAAACACGCAAGCGAGCGGCGCGAGAAGCCAGCTTCTGCGCTGGCCTCACGTGCAGCGTGAACGCGTGTACACGCCCCATTTATGGGTGGGCAACGAGAGAGGGAGAGAGAGAGAGAAAAGCAAAGCAGGCTGCGCCCGCTGAATTAATGCGGAGGCAGGAGATAGGCCTGCTGAGCATTTACAATGATGTGCATGCAATACGCGCTGGCCGCGCATTTACACGCCAGCGCTCGCTGAGCTGATTTGGAGAACGTGTCCGCGATTCGATTTTGCCACCATCTCTCTCCCTATCTCCGTATTTGCACTTTGCAATTCGCTTGGCCAATATGCCATCGTCTGATCCAAAAACGATTTGGCAATGGCGCTTAAGCTACGTTTGAATTATGATTGCCGTCATATTTACCATACCCTAGGCAAAATGAGATTTGTATCATAAAAAAACACACACACAATAAAAACGAATGCTACATCAATGAAAGGTCAACCAGACAAAGCATATCCCCACACGTATACATGGGCGTGTATATCTAGCCCAAGCCCAGGAAGCGTCCGAGCAGTGCGATCACAGAGAAAAGAGAGAGAAAGAGCTCCGAGGAATGGCTCATTTTTTTTGTTGTGTTTTGTTGTACTCGCAAGCGAAACAACTGGCCGAAAGAGGGGCAAGGCTCTCTTCCGCGATTCCGGCGGTTGGCCGAGGGGCTCTACCAGCTCTCCAGCATAAGGGGGAGATAGAGAACGGGGGGGGGGAGGTACTTCCTTCCGTTTTGGCTTGCCGTCGCCCCCTACGGCGCGCTTAGCACTCGGAATCGGCGCGTCGCGGTTCAGGTGGCAGGCGCACGGAGAGGAAACTCGAACGCTCGGGCGCGCGAGCAACAGGCCGCTCCGGCGGCCGACACGAATTTTCTACGCCGGCACTCCGCGGCGGAGCGTCGTTGCGTAAATAGACGCCGCGGATCGCTCCCTATTAAGTCCGAAGTCTCTCTTTTTCTCTCAAAGTACCTCGCGCGCCTTTTTCATTCGTGTCGCTTGTTTGCGTTTCTTATTTCGATCGAGAGTGCTCGCTGCCGGTATGCTCGTCCGTTGGCTCGCTTCGTGGATTTGAATAACGGAGACGGGCTCCGCGGGGAATGGACGCTTGGCTCGCGATACGAAATTTTGAAAAACCGGCCGAACGATGCAGCGGGAGAGCCGACTCGGCCTTCCAAAGGCTTTCATGTGCTGCTCCAATATTATATTTTTGGTGAGTTAAAATTTCAACAAACTCGACTATCATCTCTTTTTATACTATTTATTTAGAAATATCGCTGAAAAAGAGCGCATAACTCTTTTGCGTTAAAAAAAAAAAAAAATTCTCGTCGCTTGGCTTTCAGATGTCGGGATTCGTACTGATGTCATTGGGAGCTCTATTGTTGATCGACAGCGATAGGATACTGCTGTCGCGACTGGTCGGCGCAAGCGATGTTTATCCGGAGCAGCCTCTGTTCTATTATGTCGCCTTTATCATCGTGGGCATCGGTTTTCTCATTGCTATGACCGGCATCCTCGGCTGTTGGGCCTCTTGTCTCTACAACTGCTGCATTACCGCTTCCGTACGTTCGCGTGTTTATTATATAAAACGAATAATTTTAAAGATTTTTTTGTCATTTTAACATTATTACGATATATATAATTATACAATGTAAAAAAATACAACGAATATAAAAGAAAAATTGGAACGGAATAACCGGAGCTTTATAGCGATTAAATTCAACAGCGAGTTAGCTCGATATAATTACTCCATTTCTAGAAACTAATACAAAAATCGTATGTAGCGTTATTTCTCTCGGGCCACTCGTTACGCGTCGAGCTATACGAAATAAGCACACGCCCGCATAGATGCGTACGGCAATAGAGTTGATTCCACGGTGTTTTGTACTGCCGGCTGACCTACTGTTACAGCCCAGGCCACCTGTCGCGCACTCGGCTTTAACCGTCGCGCTTACTGACTTTTCACTCTTTTTTTCAGCCTTCCCCTTTCGCGCGCTACGAAATGCTAATTATCATAATTAAACGAAATTGCCGTATATCTAAAGCCTGTGTGTCTCGCGCATAATATGTATTCCGTGTAACGCGAAGAATTAAAATT
This sequence comes from Anagyrus pseudococci, assembly GCA_030522585.1. Classification (NCBI taxonomy): domain Eukaryota; kingdom Metazoa; phylum Arthropoda; class Insecta; order Hymenoptera; family Encyrtidae; genus Anagyrus; species Anagyrus pseudococci. The sequence continues at coordinate 28,633 of JAPYYQ010000892.1, forward strand.
TTTAATAAAAAGTATATAAAACGGGGCGTTTATCATCGTTTCAGTACGTGAGCGTGCTATTGCTGCTGGTGATCGGCAAGTGTACGCTCTGCGTAATGGTCGTGTTCTGGCCGCACCTGCTGGGGGTGGACCTGCGCCCGGCCCGGCTCTTGCGCGGCCTTCAGCGGAGCTACGCCCTGCCGGGCCACGAGCAGTTCACCGCCGCCCTCGATCTCGCTCAGACGACCGTGAGTCCCTTGTCCCCGTCCCCGTCCCCCCCCCCCTCCTCTCCACGCGTTTACAAAAGCGAGAGTCATGAATAATTCGAATTCCGAACGTACAGTTCTCCTGCTGCGGCATCAACGGGAGCAGTAATTACGGCACCTCCTGGTGGCGCCTGCAAGAGCTCGGCCGCCGGGAGCTCGTGGTGCCGCTGAGCTGCTGCCAGCTGAACAACTCGCACGAGGCCGAGGGCTTCCTCAATCCGGAGCCCCGGAATCTCACTCTCTGCCAATCGCTCAACCCCGCGGAGCACCAGACGGCCCGTCATACTCTGGTAAGCAACTTTGGTTTACCCCATGCAGCCGCTCCGAAAATCGAACGTCATACTTGGTTCCAGGGCTGCATAGACACGATCGAGGCTTGGCTGCAGGAGCAGGCCTTGATCCTACTGGCCGTTGGCCTCGCGGTCATTCTCGTCGAGCTGTGCGCCCTCCTCAGTACCCTGCTCGCCTGCTCGCAGCTGAGATCGGCTAGATCCGGCCGGTCGAAGCGCTGCGCGAAAGCCCGCAACAACGCCGCCAGCTGCTTCACCTCCACCCAGACCCTCAGTCCGTTCTGCAGTGCGGCCGAACAGGAGCATGAATACGGTAAATATTATTTGCAGCTCAAATGCTTTAAAACTACTAAAATCTTAATGTCTGGCTAATGCACAGGTCTGGGTACGATTGGCTCAGGCGGAGGGGAAAGTCGGCTGACCATAGCGACCGGCAGCACGTTCGCCGGGAAATCTTGAAGGTGGCTCGAGGACAGCGAGAATCCGGCAAGGCCGGCCGATAAGCACGGGATGACGCTCGACCATTCGAAATCCTCCTGGATCAGCTCGCTCGACGCGGAGAGCAAGGACGCGGACGAGGCCGGCGTCCGAGCCGCCAAGCGCAGCAGTCCGAATTCCGAGGTGAACGAGAAGGCCGCGCCGACCCGGGCGAATCGGCCGAGCTCGAGGAGGAGCGGCCCAAAGAGGGAGGAGCGCCCGAAGAAGATCGCGAACGTGGCGACGCTGAGGTCGAACCAGCAGCAGCGCAGGCGGCGCCGGCAGCTGCGCCGGCAAATGGACCTGAACATCGGGGCCGACTGCAGCCTCGAGGGCAATTACCACTTCATCGAGAATTCATCCGGCTCGGCGACCTACAACTCCAGGCGCAGGCGAGCCAAGCGGGCGGACGAGCAGAGGAACACCTTGAAGTCGCTGAAGAACCACGGCATCGTCAACGCCAAGATCAGCATGTACGAGAAGAACTTGGGTGGAGCGAGCGAGTGCCACAACAAGTCGGCGGAGCAGCCGAGGCGAAAGAAAACGCTTCTCGGGGTGCCGCTCATCGGCATGCAAAACGATCCGGCTGTCTTTGCCGATCTCCGCGCCCCACTGCACGCCACTTCGGTCAACGGCAAAATCAGCAACACCTCGGGATCGGCAAATGCGACCAGGGGAAGGGTGACCAAGAGGAGAGCCCCAGCGGTACCCTCTACTGGCAATGCAGCCGTTGAAACTGCTTCGCAGCCAATCAAGCCGACGTCCACGCTTGGAAGGGATGCTCAAGTGGTGAACAGCCTCAGGAAAGCCCTGCCCATTGGCTACAGCTCGAAATTCGCGAAAAATTCGTGTCCGACCGCGAAAAGTGGACATTTAAAATTCGACGGGGATTTTTATCAATTTCGAGAATCCACGAAAATATTGGCGGCGGTTACCCAGCCGCAGCACGCTTTTGTCAACTTACGGAGCAGCGACAGAAAGAGGAAAACATTGTATGCTAAAGACGCGAACGGAGAAGAAGCCATACGCGTTCTCAGTAATTTATGCTTGAATCCACTTGCGCGAAATAGTAAAAGAGCCTCGTTTATGATGTGGTGATTTTTTATTTTCTCTCTCTCTTTTTTTTTCAAATTGCAATGTTTTTAGTTTGAAAATGTGTTGCATTAGTTTCGTGGCCGAGCCGAAATTATGATCTGGAGTTACAATTCTCACTGTCCTCTGTAACTACTTTTGGACTGATGAACTATTAAAAAGTGTTTATTATTACATACCGTGTACAAAAACCATTATTATTTAAACTTTTTTATTATTCTTATAATTGTAAACAATATAAACAAAGTACAAAATAAAAAAAATCTGTTTTTTTTTTAAATTAAATCCAAATATATAAGATATTGTTTTTTTAATAAAATTTGTCAAGTACGTTATAATTATTACTTTTTATCCTGTCTGTGAAATGTACAAAATGATGATTTTATGTTTTCCCCCATATTTTGTAAGCATTAAAATAAAGAAAATATACAAAATGTTTATTTTCATGCCTATTTTAATAGGAAAGGTACGAATTCTTAGTTGGTTACGTAATTTTTTAAAAGACGACATCATTTTCTAGCAACGTTCTATTGAATGAGTAAGTAGCTCTTACTTATCAGTCACCAATGAAAGTCAAGATCAGAAGACTTAAAGTAAAAACAGTAAAGTCAGGTTAGGTTTAGAATTTATTAGCAAACACACAAGAAAATCGGAGCAGTAGAAACATTTTAAGATCTAGTTTTTTTTTTTTTAACACAAAATATAATTATGTGAATTGTACAAATTATGTCGTAATTACAAAGATATTTTAATAAATATTCATGGCGGAACGAGGTGCACATCTGACAGGGACAGCATTTGCTAAGCCTTCAATTTTCGAAATAGCTGCTCATAAATCGCTTGCTGCTACACTAGAACCTGCAGCGAAAAAAATCATTACGGTAATTTAAAAAATCACGTATATTTAAAAGTCGTGCACTTGATCGATTTATTTTTTTTTCAGGTTTTGGCATCAGTAAATATTGAAAAATATGCATGGTTGCATCAGTGGTCAGATGAAATTTATCTTATTATAATTACAACTCTTCAGAATTATTACCTCCGAAATTATTGTAATATCTTTTATTTTGTTAATCTCTTTAAAATATTTAAACAATGATATTGTGAAAAGGAAAGTGACTCATGTTATGTTTATTATTGCAGCTGCTTCATTCTCAGAAACATTCTATGGCTTAAAACGTATAGTCATAAAAGACTCTAAATTGAATCTTGATAAAAAGAGATTAAATGCATCACTTGTGATTTTGGTCCTTTTTCCATACCTACAGAGAAAAATTGAAAATTGGCAAAGTCTAGCTGATGTGAGATTTCTATAAAAATATATTTTTATTTTTACAGTAGTAATTAATTTTTATGTATATTTTAACAAATAATCTATTTTTTAGCTTGAACGTTACAAGTGGAAAAAATTTATAATTCAAACATATAAAAAGTTACATTTTATTAAGGAAATATTTACCTTGTACCAGTACTTACTATATCTTTCTAATCGTTCAAAATATCCAACAATTTCTCTCCGCTTACTTTCAATTTCCTTGACATATGCAAATGCCAATGAAGAAACTGGCTTAATTGAACTGTTGAAGAAATTGGGACAAGGAAATTTTAGTACTAATGATGGACTAGACTTACTAAGACTTTCTATTGTGCGCTCTATTGAAGTTGGTGCTTTTTTTCTTCAGTTCCTTCAATGGTGGAACCAAGAACACTATTATGATTTTAGTTTGACATCATTACCAATTCCACCTCCTCCTCAGGTTAATAAAGTTAAATTTTTATAGTACCTCATTGCATAAAACAATGAATTTATTAGTTTATTCTGACATTTTTAGATTCCTGACTATGCAAAGCAATATAAGGGTATATGTCCAATTTGTAAAAAACCTCCTTGGATTCATACAGCTATAATTACATCTGGGTTTGTTTATTGTTATCAATGTATTTTACCAGAAGTAAGGAAAAACAAAAAATGTCCTGTTACTGGTTACCCAGCTAAAGAAGATCATCTTATTAGACTCTATGTACAATAATTTTATATTCTATTTGTTATGTTTTTAATAATAATAGTCTTTTGTAAATATAATGGTGAAGTTAAATGTTTAAGTAAATGTAAGAAATAATATTTGTATGATGGAAGTAAATCAGGTATATTGTTGAAATAAAATTTTATATATCATTTTTAAGATTTGTTAACTTTATTGTTTAAAATTGACTATCATGAAATATATTTATAATTATAATTACAAGGCATAATATAAGGCACTTAATGATTTTTTAATAATGTGCTTATTCATCAATAAACACCTATTACTATGTTGTTTTTTTCATAAAATTTGTTCAGTCATATTCTCTTCAATATATAATAAAATATATTGCAAGAGAAAAAATTTACATGTATATTTAGAACGTATCAATCTCATTTTTGTTCAATGGAGCATTGACATTTTTTGCTCATAATAAGTTTAGTTAAACAACCAAACAAAATTTTTTCACATCTGTTAGTTTTAAATAATTTACAAATGAATCGAGCTTTACAAGGAATATAAAGCATATTTTGTATGACAAACTGAAGTGCCACTGTGCACCATTTGTTCTTGCCAACTAAAATCTTGTCATGATTACAAAATATATTTATTATCTAAATACGACTTAGATTTTCCATGCATTCTTCCGTTAAAAATAAAGAAAATTATAATTAGTATAAAATTGTTGAAAGTTTTGATAAAATAAGCATATTTGTACGTTTCTTTCTGTCGGCAGTTTCTATATGTAAATTTATATGCATATAAACACCACAGCCTAAATCATTGCGTTCGTTTTTCAATCACCATTTGAATACGTACAAATCTTGACTAACTACAATATTATAATTATAATACAGAATTTTATCTTTGCCAATACAGCATAATTGTTGATCATATTCTTTAAGAATACTTATTATAAAACACAAAAAGCTCGCTATTCATAAGAATTATAGCATTAATTAATTATACTTGAAGACCAAGCACTACAATTCTTCAAAAAAGGCAACACGTGCTTTTGTTGAGCCCGACTTGACTTTTTTTAATGTACTATATTTGTTTTCTCCAAGCCTAACTTGTTCTTCATGAAGTTGATCTAATTCGCATTGTTTCTCGCCAACTTTTAATACTTCTATTTCAGAACGAAGTTCGCGCAACTGCTCTTGCAAATGTTTACTTTTCTCCCAGTAATCAACTCTTTCTTTTTCAATTTCCAAAGAAAGTTGATCAACATCACCATCCGCTATCAAATCATAACAATTTACTTCAGAAGATAATGGCTCCGATTCTAATTGAAGGGTTTGTAAATCGGCTTGCAGATCCGAAGGCAAAACTTGCGTGGACGGGAAGAGATTTGGTACAGGCTGAAAAATTAATATCATTTAGAAAATTGTTACAGAATGTATTTGAAAAAATGAATGTTTGTATAAAATTATTCTCACCGTTATTGTTGTCGTGTAAGCATTTCTACTTAAAAATTCTAACAATTTTTCTTTAGCTTCTTTTTCCGCGATACGAGCTCTTAGAAGTTCATCTTTTAATTTCTTTTCTTCAAGAGCACGTTTTTCAGATTCTTGAACTAACATTTCCGTTAAGCGAACTGCGTCCCTAGTTTTTTGTTCCAAGTGTACTTTTTCTTCCTCAGTTTTCATATTACTTAATCTAATACGCGTAATTTCTTGCTCCGCTTCCGAAGCTTTTTGGCTCAAGAGCATGGCTTCTTCTTCAGCAACACGGCTTTTTTCTGCAAGTAAATCGGCTGTTTCCTCTGATCGTCTCTGTAAAATGTAAGAAAAAAAAATTTATTTAGAAATTTATTTATTTCACAGATATTAAACTTGTATACTAACGAGAGCTTCATTTGCGAGTCTTATTTCTTCTTGATATTGTAAAAGCCTCTGTTCCATAGCAGCTTTTTCCCTTTCAGCCGCCTCTCTAAGTTGTTTCTCACGTGCAAGCTTATTTCTTTCAATTTGTCTCCTAATGAAAAGAACTAAATTTATTTCAGCCATTGTAACTTAAAAAAAATACCACTTTCAAACCGATTTATAGAAACCTAACTAAATTTTCTTTTATTGATAATTTACTTTACATCTAATTAAACATAAAATTTATTGTTTTTGGAAATTTTTTAGGAATGAATACTAATTAAATAAATACTAATAAATACTAATAGTAATTTTGCTTTTTGCTCAAACCTAGAAAATGTAATGTTTAATGCAATGATAATAAAATACATGACATGCACATTGTAAGTTGTAAATTTTAGTCAAATTGATTATTTCTGAAAAGAAAAAATCAAACAAATCCATTTTGACAAGTAGAAAATTATTGCTGTATTAAAGGATTGCCCAAAAACTCTGTATGGACAATCTGTTAGTAATGTTAAGCAAAATTAAAACTGAAATTATTTGTACTCACGCAATGCAGGGATAAAAAGCATTGATAAAAAAAGAGACACAAGACGTTACCGAGATTTCTCTTCCTTGGCTTGAGCTTTCATCTGCTGAACCTCCATGGAATCCGGCTTCCGGCGCCTCATGAACAGGTCGTGGTTACCAATGCACAGGTCCAGAATCTTAACAAATAAGGCGCGAGTGGCCTTGTCACTATTACGTTCGTCCATACCTAAAGCTACCTGTAAGCCACCCTTCACCCAGCGCCCAACATCAGACTTTTTTTTTACCAGTTTATTCATGCGAACTTTCTGCGAGAAGAAGACAAAATTGGGCGATGACTTGTCCACTGGCTTGATGATAAACTTTTTGTCATCGAAACTTATGTGTCGTATCTCGGACCATGCAAACGTCGTCTTTGGCGTTAGTTTGTTTTCCTTTTCGTAAATGTTGAGTCCCAATGCCGTTACTCCAAGCCAAAGATTTGTTTCTTTTTTATTCTACATTTTTTTTTTAATAAAGATATTATAAATTTTTAAAATTAATTATATGTATGAATTACAATTAATTAGATCCTTACACTTATTGGGAAATAGTTGACTCCATACATATCTAAATCTTGTGCAACTTTTAAATATTCCATCTCTGCTTCATCCCTTGACATTGTTTTGTGATCAGCATACCAAATTTTTATTCTATCCTCCCACATCTCAGGAGTCATCTGGTATTGGTCAATAACTCTTTGTGGTAGTAAATCTTCACTAGCAAGCATACCTGGTTGATATGATGCTTCATCATAATCTCCATACTAAAATAGAAAAGATATTAAAAACAACTGTTTATACTTTCTTTTTTTAATGCTTTACCTTTGCTTGAACAGCATAAGAAGCCAACAATACAGAAGCCTCTGGTGGGCAATAAATATCCATTGACAAAATAGCCTGTTTAACTTGAAGGTAAAAAAGATGCTGCGTTACTTCCTGTACAAGCTCTTCTGCAACATCTTCTGGATAAAATTTGGCAAGGAACATAAACGGAGTTGTGGATTGTTGTGAAATACCTTGATCTTGAACTGTCATTAAGAATTTGTTATAAACAAACGTTAGTATTATAATATATTAATAAACAAATAATTTAATGAAAATAAAAACAAAACCTTTTTTGTCTAATTTTAGCCATGATATAAAGCCTTTTGAGTCTTCGTACTGAAGGCCAAAGTACCATGTTTCTCTTAGTCCAATTGTGCGGCATACCAAATCAAATAAATCTCTTCCAGTTGCTCGCCACTAAAAATAAAGTGTTTACAGACCTGTAGAGTTGAAATTTCAGGCAAATGCTCCAATTTCGGTGAAACTAACCTCCAAGTTGAACTCAAGTTCAGCATCCAAGGTACAAACTTTGACAGGAAAAGATTTCGTGGATTTTTTTCTGCGAAACTGTGGCATTTTATTCCTCATTGTATGATACGTCTATCATCTTCATCGTTGAACTCTCAAAATACGACGTACATATCGTTGTGGGATGAAAATCGCTCCAAAGCAGACTTTACAATTCGCATCATATGATTTTACGTAAATGCACAACAATCAAAGACTTTCGGATGAATTGAATTCCAACTATAACGAATATTCAGCCAATTGTCACTTGCAGTCCAAGAGAAACGGAGTGTTTGTGTGAGCAAAGTTCCTTTCCAAGACCAGAGCCGCCCATTTGGTCAATCTAAACACAGTTTAAAAATATATTAGCAGAAAATGGCCGGAAGCTACTCGGGAAAACGGCCGTTTGAACTTACAAACTTTTTCCAAAAAAAACTTGTTGAAAATTTAGAAGTATTTTGTTATCATGTAGATACAGTGTGTACTTCGTTTTTGTGGTTATACACTGCACTTGGATAAATATAGACAATCATTCACAAGAGTGTGAATGTGTGTGTGTGTGTGTAGTACTGTGTGGCCAAACAAACCAGTACATTACGTACCAGTAGTGCAGTGAAGTTAACGCCAGACTAAAGTGTCACCAAAAGTCATCATTTGAACAACTTTACGATACATTTCTTTGTGCAGTTACCTACTTTACCAAGCTTTAATTATGAAAGTCAGAATTTGGCAAACGCCTAATTTGTTCGAAAAAAACACCTTCAGTTTGCGTTATCAATTTTTATTAATCACTTTGCTTTTTTTTATAGTTAAATAGTTAATTGTGTATTAAAAATAAAATAATGAATGGTAGAAATATACTAATTTATTGACATATTTTTTGTAGATAACAATATCATAAGTATTATAAATAAATTTTTTAAAAATACATACAAGAGTTACTTTGTACATACATAAATATTGATTGAAAAGATATTATAACAATTATACATGAAGTTTTTTAATGCATAGTTATATTGACAATCTATTCTTATCATTTTATTTGAATAATGGCGGTATCATATAATTACGTTCTCTTTTTTTATAAACAACTTAATTGAGGTGGAGTAGAAAATTTTTTTTTCTTAATTAAGAAAAATGCTTAATTTATACTTTGTAAAAATATGGAATCTAGAGTATGGGGAATGAATTGTTGATCTTGCAAAAGTAATTGCACAACCCATTTTTTTGGGGAATTTATAACGTCCAACGTTAATAAGATTCCATTCAATGATATGATATAAGAATGTCAAAAAGGTACAAGAGGCAGGTATATAACTTTCATCATTTTTATAAACTTGTCCAATTATTATCAGCTTGTTGCTGAGATTGTTCTTTTGTTCTTCGTTTTATAACTTGTCGTTGATGCTCATACTCAAAATCTTCTTCACTCAAATTTAGTTTTTGAATCTACAATAAATATATTAAATTATATTATTATGAAACTATTAAATATTTGTAAAATTCACTTCTAGCAGAAATCTTACGTGATATACTAAATATTCCTCTTCCATGATTTCTTGAGGTGGATTTTTCAAGACTTGTAATGTTTCATACATAGTTGGACACTTTTTTACTTGGAAAGCTCTGCCTAGACTACCTTTGAGAAGAACAAGAGCAACTTTGAAGATAATTTTCACTCCTTCACAAAGGAACATATCCCAAATACGAAGAATACTCTCCCAAGGTAGAGTTCTTGTGTAAACACATAAAAACCATTCTGTCATATAGAGAATTGGTTCAATTTTTTGCTTTTTCTAAAAATAATTAAGATTAATAAATTTATTTAATTTTTAATACTTTTTTACATAAAAACATTTGTTATTTACCAAGTGTTTATAAGCCACTGGAGAAACTTTTTTTAGTAAGGCAAATAAAATATCTCCATCTCTTTGTAAGGTTTCCATTCCATGACTATAATATCCAACAAGGTACTTGTCACATATGGCTACAAGACACCAAAAAGCTTGAACAGCAGGCATGTGCATGAGAAGAAAGGCAGCAATAGGAGCTTGTGCTTGACAATAACCAACTTTACTATTTAATATAGAATAAGCCTTAAGAATCTGAAAAAGTTCTTGTTGGCCAGGTGCATTTTCAACAAACATTTCATGATGAGGAAACTGCCTGTGAAGGTCCTTTTTTATATCATCAATATATTTTGGATCTCCTGGACGTTTTATTAATTCTTGATATAAATTTGGATTCTCTTTTAATAAAAGGGCACCTCCACACAAGTTCAACCATGCTCTGGGTCGTACAGAAGGAGGAATGCCTTTTCTGCATCTTTCTCTAACCTTACGATAATTTGTGCTCATAAATGTGCTCCATTTATTCAGCATTCTTATCCATTTTCTTTCTCGTCTGAGTATAACTTCTGGTGGTATAGCTTGTTTTCTACAAATTAATATTATGAAAAAGATGATTTTTTTAAACTAACTAGTTACAAGTATAAGAAAAAAATCTACTCAAATAAAGTTAGTTTGTTCATACCTTTCAGGACTGTACTGCGAACCACCAAGAAAGCCATGTCTATCCGGTACTGTTGATATAACAGAACTACATTGATAAATACTACTTCCTTCAGACTCTGATTCTATGTTTGCATCCTCCTCGGCGTTCCGTGGCGCCGAGGAAGCCATCGCGTCATAATTTTCTGTAAATGAAACAATAAAATTTCAAATCTGACACCTACTTACTAAATTTTACAATCAAGTACCAAAGATAAAGGAACTTACGTGCGACTGTCAGCCGAGTATTGCGCTCAATGGAAACAAGAGACAAGCTTGAGGCTCGTTCCTTTTGACATTTAAATGCAGCACGCGCCGAGGGGCCAATATTTCCGCTTGATGCTTTCCTTCTAAGCGCGTATCAAATTTTCGTCTGCTACCCAGGGGGAAAAGCAGGTATACTTGACCGAGGGCCTTATATGGCTACGGACTCCGTGTACCCTTTTTTTCTCCAGCCAAGCGTCTCGGCTGCGCCGACCAACTGGCCCCGGGGAAAAAGAAACGGAGCACAGGCTTTCTCTCTATCACACGCTACCCAGCCGCGTCCGCATGACCCGCGCTTCTCGATGCCCGCAGGTGAACTCAAATTCAACGCAGAAGAGACAATCAGGAGAGGCCGTGCGTCCGCTCGCAGAGACACTCCTCCTTGCTTTTGCACCAAACGCCGAGGAGCTGGCGATCAACGAAATCACGCGATATCTCAACAAAGTTGTGGCACAGCCGAGATCTGTGCGTGCCAGGCCCTGGTGACAAAGCAGCTGCCAAAATCGCTGATGAGCGCGCGGAGTTGGCAAAGTTGGAGGCGTAGCCGCGCACACACGCACCTGTGGGCCCACCGCCAAGCGACAGCAGACGTTTCCTCGTCCGCTTTCCTCTCTGTATCTTATTCGCCTCCTATATATCTCTGGAGCTTCCTCGTCGTGTATTCGGCTGGCCGCTGCTGAGAGGTCGTGTTTGTGCGAAACAAGATCGGAATGGGCTTGGCGGTGCTCTAATGATGTTGATGATGGGGTGATGATGCTGCGCCTGGGCGTGCATGTAAATCAACTCGATATAGAGGAGATAAACAGCGACGTGCGCGCGCGCTCGCTTCGTTTCTCCTCCTTTTGCCCCTTTAACACCCCTCCCCCCCCCTTCCGCCCCTGCCCCACTCTGCAGACCACCGCCATGCTCTCTCTCTCTCTCTCTCTCTGTGCTCACACACGCACACGCACACATCCATCCGCTAATCCGCACCTAAATGTACGTAGGCAAATGTAAATAAGTTTGCGCAGTCTACTTACTAATGCGTTACACATTTCTATCGGCAAGTGTAGTGTCATGTATGTTTTCCTTTTAGCTCCAAATCCGGATATGGACATACGAGCTCCGGAAACAGATGAGTGTGTCAGTAGCTTGCAACATATCTAGCTCTATCATGCATTGAATAATTCAGGAGAATATCACATATGTTTGCGTCTTACCAAGCAACCGAAACTTGCAAATGATTTTTTAATAATTTTACCTATAATTGGGCTAATTTAGTTTTGTCACCCCTCCAAAAAAAGAGATTACAATATTTTCCGAATTGATAACTATATACTATTCATTCGAATTTTCGTTGAAATTGAAAATTCCGAAGCATTGGAAAGTGGTGGAATTTAAATTTCACGACTTTCTAATATCAATCATGGCGGACGCGAGGAACAAAAATGGAATCCAACTGCAATATGGCGCTTTATTAAATGTAACTCTAGAATTGTGGCTTTGAAGGAGCTTTAAATGCTTCGAACCGAGATAAAGAATAACAAATATAGTATGTAAAAACAAACACGATTTTTCATTAAAATTTCACGTTTACTTTGCAATTCGATTAGTGTCAACGCGTTATTATTGCGCGTCGATTGTTAAAAGAAATTCGAAAAATACGTCAGGACAATCGAAAAAAGGCCTTTTTTCGTTTTTTCTTTTCACAGAATTAGAGGCATAACAAACGTTTATTTATGCAATGGCGTCAACTGGTGGTAAGTTTTCTGACAATTTCTTTGACGTCTAGTAAAAAAAGCTCCGTTTCAAAAAATCTGAATTTTCTTTGATTCCTTGCAGATAATGCAGCAGATGCTAAGGAAGAGGCTATTTCCGCTACAAACGTAGCCAACGTTTTACCAGATGCCACACAAGTAAGATAACCTAAAAACCGTCCGAAATTTCGCTTACTCAAGCCTCTTCGGTTTATTTGATTTGATTTAATTTAATGTACATTTAGAAATCTATCCTGATGGAGAAAGATACGGATCTTGGATGTGCTCCACCAAAAAAGTCACGCGTGGAAATTCAGTCGCTGCCACCTCGGCAATATCTAGATCAAACGGTAGTACCTATCTTGTTACAAGCGCTTTCTAAATTGGCCAAGGAGAGGCCACCAGATCCTATAAATTATCTGGCTTCCTATCTGCTCCGAAATAAAAGTATGTACGATACTGGAGGGTCACCTTCTACAACTCAGTGATCTTGTGCATATATGATGATCTCTGAACAAGACTGCGCCTTTGTGCTTGTGTATAAAATTAAATTTTGGTCAGTGATGAAAAACGAAAAATTAAATCATCTAGTTTTCTAAACTTTTGCTTTAAAATATCTTAACAAAACCCTAATAATGATCCATTAGTATTCTTGTTATTTTGGAATAGATTTGATCTTCTTTTTCTGTTTTACCATAAATTATAGATTGTAATATAACCATATTTATATGTATATTATGTATAATAAATATACTCTATGAAATTTTCAATATTTTTAATTGAAATTGACTTATACATTTTTACAACAATAATAATAATAGTAATAATACAATTTCTTGTTAAATAAAATATATTTAACTTTGTGAGGACGCAATGTTACATTTTACTATTAATATTATAAAAGCTTGGGTTTGTCAACATATTGCTTGCCATGGTGAACAATAGTTGCAAGAGTACAAGCCACCATAGCTGCCCAGAATAGCATGTAAAGAAGGATTTCAGTTGTGTACCTTGAAGGCAGTATAATATGAGCAATAAACATTGCTGATGCTACTAGAAGAACTAGTGGGAATGTAGCATACCGCCAATTTCTTTCTGATTCTAGTGGACATGATACTGTTAAACATTCTCCATCTTGCACCATGTAACGTCCCAAAAATAAATTTATAGAATCCTGAAATTTCATTGTTGGAGATAAAAATAAATTATAAATAAAACGTTTTGTTTTTGTTATTTTATTTTTTACATACCTGACGAAAACCATCTGCAAAATTGTTTTTATAATATCTGGTTAAAGAGTTGATACCATCTTTTACTGCACCCATTGTAGTACGTTTTCCAGTTCTTGTAAAGTCTGTTTTTAAAGCGCTTGTTCCGGAATATTGTGTACTTACGATATCGGCATTATCCGCCCACACCTACGGCAAGAGTAGAATGTAAGAATTTAGAATTATTGGATTAAGTATTTTACTATTTGCATGTGTGACTAATATTCCTAAATTCATTTTTTTAATACATACTTGTTTAAACAAATTCTCTAATGATGGATGCTCATCAACATTTCTAACAATTTCAAGTTTAGTTAATGTATCTGAAAGTACTCTTTTAGCTAACATACTTTGTACTACATTGGTTCTATCTAAACAATCAATGCAATTTGTTCTGAAAATGCCATCTTGTACAGACATTAATATATTATCATGTGTTAATAAGAAGTAACCCATTTGTTCCTGATCAAGAGCAAGACGAGCCATTAAAATTTCTAATCTATCCCACTGCATTTTCTTACATTCAGCATGAAAGTCAAAAGCTTCATATTTTAAATTCTGATTTTTAAGTTCATGCACTGTTTCCCGATATGCTTTCTCTAGAGCTGCTTCTGAACCTTTTTGATCAATCTAGTTAAAAAAGAGTAATTTATTATTTAACAAAAATTTATTTATTAAAAATTAATAAAATTTATAATTATTATTTTCTTACCAAATTAATTAGAACTTGTTTGCCATAATGAAATATTTGACTTTCAAAGTGTCTAGCACAGGCTATTAAATGATTTTCATTTGAAGCTAGTTGAGGTCTTGGCTTATATTTTAAATTTGGTGCTTGTTGCCAAAACAAGGGAATAGAGCCACGAGTTTGAACAAATGAACTTTTACTTCCATTAGCTTCTACAATCTGTTCTGTTTCAACAAAGTTTGAAACATTTCCATTGGCATCTATACCACGAGAGAATAGTCTTGTTCCAGCTCTATAAATGGAACGTCTTGATATAATTCCCCAATTGAAGGTAATTCCATTGATAACAATAGTATTTAATGATACAACTAATTTTATCATATTAAGGAAAAATATTGAACAAAAGTTGATAGAAATATAAGATAATATCATCAATAATTACAATAACTAGTAATTGAATAATGAATATTTATAACAAAAAGGATACAACCATGAATAATAGGAAGGCAAAATTTGTGATGTTCTGGTCTTGATGCCAGGTCTTGAAGTAAATAGGAATTCCAAGCAAACCTTGGATCTGATCTCTCATGTAACGGCATCTAATATAACAAATATTTATTTTATAATATAAATTTACTTATTATTTAATTTACTGCAAAAATTTTTTACTTGAAGAAATTCAGGAGGTGTATTGTGAAGCCTCTGCATGGTATGGCTTAAGTCATATGTATAACTAAAATAAAAGTGAGGAGTATTCAACACTGATTTAACCATTTCCAGATAAGTTGCATTGTTGCGAATTTGTTTGTCATCTAAGTGAAGCATAGATCTTGTGTATGGAATAATATGGGTGGATACAATTTTAAAAACATCTTGATTGGCCACTGTGCCAACTTTTTCTGCATCATCTATGACTATTAAGTAAGGACATGCTAATAGTCTAATAGTCCCCACAATACCCCATATTTTGCGTCTACTTGCAGATTGAGGAATTTGACTAGCATTTGAAACTAAAAACATCAATAAGTATATAATATGTATCAAAGCCAATGAGTTAGGGTAATACATTATTCAATATTCACCTTGCGTATAAATTTGATGGGTTGTTCTATCTATGACAAGTAAAATTTTAGTTCCAATAGGTTCAATATAAAATTTATCTGGAGTTGCATATCTGTATTGAAAATGAAAACATTATTTTTGTACTAAAATTGTGTATAAGCAAACAAAGCTGATATGAAACTTACAAGTAGAGATCATCATAAACATCGACGTTCGAAGCCATTTTAGAGCTTGTTCAAGACTTCAATAAAATATTAATACAATATGTATTATACGTATTGGAATTCAATAATAAACCATACGGAATCTCGCTGGAATGTTATATTATTCCCGAAAAATATTCAAGAATAAAATCTTCGTGATGTATGACAAGCTGGTTACACAGGAAGATCGTGCATGCTTCGGATGTGGGCAGGAAGGCGAAGTGTTAAAACTTCCCAATGCTTGTGTGCATTGCAAGGGCGTGCGAGTAAGGAGAGTCACAGAGGCGAGATGAAAAGATGACTGACTGCGAAAATTACTTCCATATCACAGAGAGAGCAAAACTCTCATCACTCTCCTCCTTTGCGGAGGCCTGTATTATATGCACCGTCGCTCCGTTTACACGAATGCAGGTGCTACATAAATACCAACACCATGTCAGCTGGCGTAGCTGCCCGCCGCGTGTGCTGCTCCAGTCTACGTAAGTGCGTGTCAGCAAAATCTGCAGTAGCAGTCGCGCAGCCAGCGTCGTCCATGACACTTCTCCTCCCTATTCCCGGCGATTAGATTGCAGGTTACCTTATCGACTGTCAATTTCAAATTATATAATTTTTTTCCTTCTACCGCTGCTGCTCTCGATCTCTTCGCGCAACTGTAATTACTGACTCTGAGGTTTTTTCTTTTAGTCATTTAACGAAATAAGGAAAAAAAAGTAACGAAGTAAAGTGTAACATGCGTTGAAACGCTGCGAATTTCGAGGAAATTATAAATTTGGCAGAAAAAACAAGATGGAAAATGCGGGAAGAGCGCGCTTGTCGCGCGTCATGCGCTCGCAGCGCATTGCGCTTATTTTACGATAAAACCATTAGAATTAAGTAGAGAAACTAGAAAGAAGAAGATTGACAGAATAGAAAACCTGTCAGATATATGCATGTGTAGTATATCTCGACAAATATAGATATACCTATATATTTCAGTGCAAAAAATAGCAAGACCTTGCGTGTTTGCTTGGGCAGGCATAATAAGGGGGTATAATAATATCGGCAAAAATAAGCAAAAAAGAAACGGCAACGCGACTTTGACAGTACTTATATAGATAGAAAAGAGGGAAAGAGAAAGAGACAGAAACGAGACAAGTTGTAACTTGTAACTTGCGGTCGTGATCATCCACGAACGCGCGAGGTCAGCGGGGGCATAAAGAGGGGGCGGCCAGAGGGGGGGGGAGAGAACAAGCACATTTACCAACACGTACGCGCAGTCTTATATATATATCTATACGTATGTATACATATATGTACACACGTATGATTGATGACTGCTAACAGTTTTAACAGTGAGCCTCTGATGCACGTATAAAAGGTGAAAGAAAGAGGGGGAAAGAGAGAGAGAAAGAAAAACGAAGAGAAGCAACGTTGTCGAGCTTGAGCAAGCTCGGTGAGACATTCAGTGGAGAAGAAAGCGAGTAAGAGCGAAGTTGCTCGAACTTGACAGAGTGAGAGAGCGAGCACAAGCGGTTTTCCCATTTAACGCGGCCGTGTGGCGTTTCGGTCGCGCGCAGAGCGGCTCGCGGTTCCTGAGAGAGAGAGAGAGAGAGAGAGAGAGAGAGAGAGAGAGAGAGAGAGAGAGAGAGAGAGAGAGAGAGAGAGAGAGAGAGAGAGAGCGCGCGAGGGGGGGAGAGAGGAGAGGGGCGCGCGGGGGCGCGCGCGGGTGGGTGAGGCTGTGCATGAGTCGTCGCGGAGAGGAGCAATAAGCACAGAGCCCGTGTCTCTTGCTGCGTGTGTTGTTGGACGATCTGTATATGTGCAGCCTGCTGCGCTACTGACTCTGCCTCGGCCATATAGACGTCCGCGAGAAAGAGAGAGAGCGAGCGAGTCTGCCGAGAGGCCGACGACGTCCATTGTGCCGTTCGCGCACTGCGTCGTACCTCGCGCGAGCGAAGACGAGGGACAACGTCGACGACAACGGGAAAAAGTAGTGGCAGCAGTAGTCGTCGCGATGACACGGCCTCGTTGAAGAAGCACGGCGGATCCGCAGAAGAGAGAGAGAGAGAGAGAGCAGCCCACTCCGTAGGAGGAGAGGCCCTGGAGCCCCCGAGGGCTGCACCACGACAGCTGCTGCTCTCTTGCAAGGACAAAGGAAGCCACGAAGGTTACGTGCTTTCGCTCTCTTCCGAGTGCCTTTGCCGAGGGGGCCCCCCTCCCTCCCACCGCCGCCTTGCCGAGCGCCGAAGAAGACAGTTCTGGTGCAGACTAGCCAAGCGGGAGAGCTGCTGCTGCTGCTGCTGCATATTTGTTGACATGATGCCCGCCGCGTAACGCTGCCCAAGCGCCCAACGCGGGGGCAATGTCGCCGGACAGCCAAGCGCCTCCTCCACGTCCCGTAGACAATATGTACGTAACGTCCGAGCCTCCTCGTTCCTCTTGGGCTCATTCTCCCCCTCTCTCTCCTGCTTCCGAGATTGCGCTCCTTTTACTCAGTACTCCGACGACGAAAGGTCAATGTTGATATTTTTCTAGAATTTTTTGTATCGATCGATCGGTATAGCTGGCGGCTTTTTAATGTCAACATTTTTCTTCTGTCGAGCGAGCGCTAACGCTCCGTTTTCTCAGAGGACTATTTTTTCATGTTGTTAACTGTTTTAGATTTTTGAGCTGAAAGACTGTGAAGCATTAGTCTAGCTGTTAAGTGCTGTGTTAGAAAGTGGACATAGACAAATGTATTCAATGAAAAAGGACATTTTCTTGAAGCTATATTAAATATTGTGGATTTGTTACAAAAAGATAATAGAAACAAGTAATCTCAGCAAAATGGCAGAGGTAGATCCAGAAACTCTGCTCGAGTGGCTGAGCATGGGCCAGGGTGATGAAAGAGATATGCAACAGATTGCTTTAGAGCAACTCTGTATGCTGCTGCTTATGTCTGATAATGTGGATCGATGCTTTGAAAGGTTAGATATTTTTATATTTTTAAACATAAATGTTAGAATAAACTACTTGCAACAATATATTTCCATTTTCAGCTGTCCACCAAGAACATTCTTACCTGCTTTGTGCCGCATATTTTTGGATGAATTAGCTCCAGATAGTATTTTGGAAGTGACAGCAAGGGCTATAACTTACTATCTTGATGTCTCAGCAGAATGTACACGCAGAGTTGTTGCTATGGAAGGTGCTATAAAGGCCATCTGTAGCAGACTTTCATGTGCTGGTCTTGGTTCAAGAGCTAGTAGAGATCTGGCTGAGCAATGTATAAAGGTGCTTACATACAAAAGCTTTATAAATGTCATAAGTTTGTGCAATACATTTTTCACATTTAACAATGATATAATTTTTAGGTTTTGGAACTAGTTTGTGCCAGAGAAGCAGGAGCAGTTTTTGAAGCAGGTGGCCTGCCATGTGCTTTATCATTTATCAGAGAACATGGAGCACAAGTACATCGCGACACATTGCATTCTGCTATGGCTGTGGTATCTCGGCTGTGTGGCAAAGTCGAGCCTCAAGATAAATCTCTACCAGACTGTGTAGAAGCACTTTCAACATTGCTGCGACATGAAGATGCTCACGTTGCCGATGGAGCTTTGCGTTGTTTCGCCTCGTTAGCCGACAGATTTTCCAGACGAGGTATTGATCCAGCACCATTGGCTTCCAATGGTCTTGTTACCGAATTGCTGGACAGGTGATTATCAGTCTTAATGCTTCCAATAATACTTTAAAAAAATTCAAACGTCATGTAATACAAGTAGCATTTTTTTCAGGCTGTCAAATGCAGCAGGGCCCATATCATCAATAAACACAACCCCCGGTAACGTTAAAACGCCAGCGACACCAAGCGTTGCGCCAACAACTATTCCCACTTCAGAAGCAAAATCCTGCGCCTCTGTGTCAACAATAATCAGCCTGTTGTCAACTTTATGCCGAGGCTCTGCATCGATAACTTACGACTTGCTACGTTCAAAATTACCGGATGCAATCGAAAAGGCACTAAAGGGGGACGAACGATGTGCTCTCGATTCGATGCGACTCGTAGATTTGCTGTTAGTTTTATTGTTCGAAGGCAGATCAGCTCTTGGCCGAGCAAATGTCAGCAACTGTTCGTCCGGGCCCTTATTGCCTCGTCTAAGGCGGCTTGACAGTGCTGGAGAAAAAAGTCATAGGCAACTAATTGACTGTATACGATCCAAAGATACTGATGCCTTGATAGAGGCTATCGAATCGGGAGGAATTGAAGTGAATTTTATGGATGATGTTGGTCAAACTCTTCTCAATTGGGCCTCAGCCTTTGGCACACAAGAAATGGTCGAGTATCTGTGTGCTAAGGGTGCGGATGTTAATAAAGGTCAGCGCTCTTCAAGCCTTCATTATGCCGCTTGCTTTGGAAGACCAGCAATTGCTAAAGTGTTACTAAGATACGGTGCTAATCCGGATCTTCGTGATGAAGATGGAAAAACACCGCTTGATAAAGCTAGAGAACGAATAGACGAAGGTCATCGCGAAGTTGCAGCCATCCTACAGTCACCAGCCGAGTGGATGCTACCGCCGCCAGGTCAAGACGACCGAAAATTAGAAAACAGCGATGTTAAAGAATTTACCGAACCAAAAGGCGATCCCGAAATGGCACCTATCTACTTAAAGAGGCTTTTGCCGGTTTTTTGTTCAACTTTTCAATCAACAATGTTACCAAGCGTGAGAAAAGCAAGCTTAAGCCTGATCCGCAAGATGGTTCATTACATTCAGCCTGAGCTGCTCGTCGAGACTTGCGGCGCCGACAAGACCAACGGTTGTGGTGCCATGCTTGTTGAAGTCATTGCGAATGTTTTGGATAATGAGGTACGAGCTATTTATAATAGAATTTTAAAGTCAAATTTAAATTTCGCCGTGGAGTTTTGTCTAGAATATTCGCACGGTTCAATATAAGCAGAAATAATTCGGTGTATATGTATGAGTGGGCTCTACGAGCTGTTCTGTACTCATAGCTATCTCGGGATTTTGTCGGCAGGAGTATGATATAAAAGCGAGTCCCCTGTCTGTGATGATGTCGTCGACATCTCCGCCGCCGCCTCCGTCTCTCGAAACATTTATTGGCCCTAAATTGCCATTCTCGTCGCGCAATCTTTCCCAGTACTACATTCTCGCCAAGACGGTAACGTCCGTCCCAGTTAAAGTTTTTATTTATTACACCTACTACCTTAACTTAATGTTACTCTATTGATATTGTCTTACCCTTTAACAAAAGCTAACTCGAACAGACCTCTATTGACACCTCGACTTTGTTGCCTCTGTCTAGAAAACGGGCCATGTCTTTTAAAAAAGCATCGCCGATAAGTTGATGCTTAATACTGCTAACGAGTGTAATACGTCGTTTGTATTTGTTTGATCTTGTATTTGCGTTTACATTTGCTTGTAAAAAAAAAAATAGGTAGCGAAGTGTCTAAGGCTTGCCAATGAAGAGATATGAAAAACACGAATGAGATACATGTGTTACATCTAAAGCCATTTCTATGTACGTTGTATAACTCGAATAACTTGAACGATTAACGTTGTTTAAAAAGAAAAAAAAGGAAGAAAAATGTCAGTCATAAACATTACGACACAGCCATACAAACATGCGTGTATCCGTTACAATTTTCACTCACTTGAGTTTTGCCAAGTTCTTGTATGTCATTCTGACGACTGTTGAAAGTATCGCGAAGCGCGGCTCGTCCGAGCTCCATAGTAACCCAATGATTTTTGTTTTTTAAACAAACAGGAAGACGAGGACGGACACCTGGTCGTGCTGCAAATGATCCAAGACCTGATGGTAAAGGGCAAGGAGGAGTTCCTGGAGCACTTCGCGCGGCTGGGCGTGTTCTCGAAGGTGAGCGCTCTCGCCGGGCCGTTGGAGCCGACGAGCGAGCCGGAGATCGAGGCTAGCGGCAGCGCCGGGGCCCAGACTACGCTCACTGGTGACGAACAGAAGCTCGAGGACGCGAAGGAGTTGTTGATCGGGAAAGCGTATCACTGGAGGGACTGGTGCGTCTGTCGGGGCCGGGATTGCCTGTACGTCTGGTCGGACGCCGCGGCACTTGAGCTCTCCAACGGCAGCAACGGTTGGTTCCGCTTCATCCTTGATGGCAAATTGGCCACCATGTACTCTAGTGGCAGTCCCGAAGGCGGTACTGACACTACAGGTACACGTAATATCATTTTTTTTCACTTTTGTCTCACCACACAGACGGCTACCGTCTTACAGTCTCACTTCTTCACGCTCACATGTCCCGTAAGTTGTATCTTACTACCCCCCACGATCTCCCACGTTATTAAGTAAGTTTAATTTTGAAAAAAAAAACAGTTTTTTCATAATTGTTTTCGTTTGGAACTACTTGCGATGATATTCAGGACTCGAATGTGCTAAATCGAGTGTACGTGAACGCACCGATTATTTTATTGTCCATACTAAAAATCTTACTGCATTTTGTCCTCTCTCTCTTTCTCTTTTGTTTCTGCGTTTCTTCCTCTTGGTATATGCTATTAATCTCAATTGCGAGATATTGTGCAAAAATAACTTGTTTACTAACTGCCTACAGGAAAGGGAGGGAGGAACAGCGAGTCTCTTACCAGCGAAGGTAGGTACGGCTGAACAGCCGTTTCGTCTGCAGAAAATAAAAAAAATCAGTTTCATTTTTTGTCGTCGGCAAAGCGGGCTTTAAAGAAAATGAAAATGAATAAGTTATTTCAGTTTTCGATGTTCAGTGTTTTAATTTGTCAATCTGTGGCTTTTCAGAAAATCGTGGCGAGTTTCTGGAAAAATTACAGCGGGCACGCAGTCAGGTAAAGCCGAATTCCACCAGTCAGCCTATTCTCTCGAGACCGAGCCCGGTGAAACTGGTTATCGGAAACTGGGCTCTGTCTTGCAAAAAGGAGGGCGAGCTCTGCATCCACAACAGCGACGGCCAACAACAAGCTACTATTTTGCGCGAAGATCTGCCGGGTTTTATTTTCGAATCTAATCGTGGCACTAAACATTCTTTCACAGCCGAGACCAGTTTAGGTAAGAATATTCTTGCCTGCGTGAATATTTGTATTTTTAAAATTTTTTACTTTATTATTATTATTTTTTTTTTTTATTTTTTAACGCGTCATAAAATAATTTTCATAAAAATTTTGTTGAAACAGGTCCTGAATTTGCGGCGGGATGGGCTGGCAAACGTGGCAAGCGTTTAAGGTCAAAATTAGAGGCTATAAAACAAAAAGTCAGAAGTCAAGCGCAAGAAATATACGAGTGTTACTTCAAGGCAGCTCAGGCTCAGCCTCGCGGAGTCGTAGCGAAACTCGGTTCTATCGTTACACAAATTGAGAAAGCTTGCCAAAAGCAGCAACAACAATCGGGCAGCCGTGAGTGGCGTCTTATATTACAAGACGCCCTTGACGAGCTAAAGGTCCTGTTGAATGAGGAGGGAAAAGTTTCGGCCTACGAGCTACACTCTAGCGGTCTAATACAAGCTCTTCTTGCACTACTTGCTGCGCCTCCCAACACTAGTGCGCAACAGCTTTCTCCTCGAATGAATAAGCTGAGATTGCAAAGGATAGCAGTTTTCAAGACTTGCTTTCAATCTAAGGATACAGCAAAAGGAGATAATTTTGCCAAGATTCTCGTGCAAAAACTCATATCTGTCCTAGAGTCTATTGAAAAGTTACCTGTATATTTATATGATACACCGGGCTCTGGATATGGATTACAAGTTAGTACACTGTAAAAAGAAATAACAATTTTTTTGTTAATTCATTTACATTGAATACTCTTTTTTTCTTTTAGATTCTAACAAGGCGATTAAGGTTCCGGTTAGAAAAAGCTTCTGGTGAAAGTTCTCTTATTGATAGAACTGGTAGAAATTTGAAAATGGAACCTCTCAGTACTGTTCAACAATTAGAGAATCATTTATTAAAAATGGTAGCTAAACAGTGGCATGACCACGACCGATCCACGTTTACTTTTGTTAAAAAACTTAAGGAAGGAAATAAACTAACTTTCAAATATCAACATGATTTTGATGAAAGTGGAGTGATTTACTGGATTGGAACAAATGCAAAGTAAGATAGATTTTATTCCACTATAAATTTTTTAAAAAATACTAGTAAAAATCTGCAATATATTAATATATTTTTTTCTTTTATTTAGGACTGCTCCGGAATGGGTAAACCCTGGCCAGTACGGTCTTGTTGTGATTACGTCAAGTGATGGTCGTAATTTACCGTATGGTCATCTTGAAGATATTCTTAGTCGAGATCCGTCAGCTATGAATTGTCATACTAACGACGATAAGAGAGCATGGTTTTCTATAGATTTAGGTGTTTGGATTGTGCCAACTGCTTACACTCTGAGGCACGCAAGAGGCTATGGTAAAAGTGCCTTGAGGAATTGGATGTTCCAGGTATGCATCTGTCATACATTTATATTCAACATTGTTAAGACATGAAAAATAATTTTTTACTTTGTTACAGGCATCAAGAGATGGAATTAATTGGACGACATTACATACGCATGTCGATGATTGTTCTTTAAACGAGCCAGGCAGCACTGCTACATGGACATTAGAACCTTCCATGACAGGTGAAGATGCACAAGGCTGGCGGCATCTAAGGTTACAACAAACTGGAAAAAATGCTTCCGGTCAAACACACTACTTATCGGTATCTGGCTTCGAAGTATACGGTGAAGTCACAGGTGTTTGTGAAGACTTAGGTAGAGCTGCTAAAGAAGCCGAGGCTTGTATGCGAAGACAAAGGCGGTTAATTAAATCTCAAGTTTTAAGACACTTAGTGGCAGGCGCTAGAGTAGCTCGAGGTCTTGACTGGAAGTGGAGAGATCAGGACGGTGTACCGCCAGGTTTGTTTATTTCTATTCTTCATGTAATACTTATTTGAAGAAATTGTTACAAAATACTTTTATGTTCAGGCGAAGGAACTGTAACAGGAGAACTCCACAATGGATGGATTGATGTTACGTGGGATAATGGCTGTTCAAATTCATATCGCATGGGAGCAGAAGGAAAATATGACTTAAGATTAGTTTGCACTAGTGGCAGTAATAGTATAGATTCTACTACTGACAATGCTGCGAAATCTAAAAATGGAAGTGGCGTATTGACGGGACGAAAATCAAATAGTACCCCTAGTCTGCCAGATTACTGCACCGATATACGTTGTTCTGTTGCCTCTACAGATCAAGCCGCAAGTGCTGATAATCTCGCAGCTAAGGTACATTATTTATTTGTTTTAACAAATACACCGCAAAAAAAGTTTTTTTTTTAAATCTTAATACACCGTTATCTTCACAGCAAGCAGCAGAGTCTATCGCAGAAAGTGTTCTTTCCGTAAGCCGCGCCGAAGCAGTTGTTGCTGTAACTGGAGAAAGTGGAGTCAATTCATCGGGCGAACTTTCAGTCGTTTTACATCCAAGGCCAGATACAGCTGCCGTAACAAGTGATTTAGCAACAATTGTTGAAAGTTTGACATTCAATACTGATTGTCCGTCTACAACAGCCTCAGGAAATAGCAATAGCAATCGAACATCCAATAGCTCTAAACCTTTATTATCGGCTGGTCGTGGTGGTAACAAGGTATTTATTATATTTCATTTAAATTTGTGTTCTAAAATTTCATTGCTACAATCCATTTCTGTTTAGCCTGCAAGTGGATTGTACTTAGAAGCAGCTGAAGTTCTTGACCGAATGCGCGAAGGAGCCGACAGATTACGAAATAATACGAACAGTTTTCTGAGTGGCGAATTACTTGGCCTAGTTCCAGTTCGAATAAGCGTATCAGGTGAAGCTGATGAAAATTCTATGAGAATCCGACCAGCTCCAAGAAATCATACAGTCGCTAACGCTACTGCTGTTACCAACGCAGCCATTGGAATTACTGAAGGTAAATAATTTCATTATTTTACGTTTGCTTTTTAAATGTTTTCGAGTTATATAAATTTATAGTAACACTCAAGCGCTTGACTAAAGTAAAATTTGTGTTTAACAATTTTTAACTTTTTTGCGTAACTAAATTTTTTTTAAAAAGGATCTAAAGATTGCTGCCCTCGAGACAAAGAAGCAAGCTCATCCTCGCAAAATACTGCAGCAGGATGTCCCGTCGTTGTTACAACTAATCCCATGTCCGTGTCTGTGCCAAACCTTGCTTGCACTGATACTAGCAACAATACCATAGAGCCCGTCGCAGCATCTGGCTTGCTTGAAACCTTTGCGGCAATGGCTCGTAGAAGAACCTTAGGTTAGTAAAATATGTATTTGCCATTTTAATATAATTTACTTCAGAATTGTAAACATAAGCTCAAAACTAAATTATTTCAATATTTTAGGACCAGCTGCTAGTCAACATATAACATCCAACAACATTCCTAATTCAAATTCACGAGGGTCTAATCCAGTATCTAGCTTAGTAAGATTAGCTTTGAGTTCAAATTTCCCTGGAGGGTTGCTTGGTACTGCTCAAAGTTATCCTAGTTTGACAAGCAGTAACCAAATACCTGGCACAACAACTTGTTCTGGAACAGTTGGCAGTGGAGGTTTAGGGCAAGCTCTTACAATGTCTTTAACTAGTACTAGCAGTGACAGTGAGTTAGTCAGCTTTGAAGAATTTTTAGAAGCTTGTGGAGAAGTTGCAGCTTCTAGTGTTGGAGGAGCACGTGCTGTTGGTGGGCCAACACTTTTAACAGAGTTAGAAGATGACGAAGATGGTGTTTTAGCAGAAGAAGAAGACGACAATGATGAAAACGATGACCAAGTAATTTTTGTATGGTTTTTGGTATATTCTCTTATTTGTTAAATTTGTTTACTAAACTGATTTTTCTTTTGTTAAAGGAGGTAGACGATGACGAGGAAAATGAAGAAGATGCTGGCGATGAAGCAGAATACCAAGAAGTAATGGTTAGTCGTAATTTATTAGCTGCATTTATGGAAGAAGAAGCAGCCCCGCAAAGCAGCAAAAGACGAGCGTGGGATGATGAATTTGTACTGAAACGCCAATTTTCCGCTTTGATTCCTGCCTTTGATCCTCGACCTGGCAGAACAAATGTTAATCAGGTAAGATTCAATAACATAGATAAGTCTATTGTTAATTTTCTTTTTTAAATTTAAAGTTTATTACATTTATGTAACTTTATCTCTTTTTCAGACGACCGATTTAGAAATTCCCCCACCAGGAAGTGAAACTCGAACAACTTCACATCCTGGATCGTCCACTATTTCTGGACCAAAATTAGCATTATACTTGAAAGGACCAGGATTGCCCGGAATCCCTGATGTAGAAATACCTTTAGTTGATCCTCATGCTAGTATTTTCCAGGCTGTGCAGCAATTAATGCAACTTACTGAGTTAGGTAGTAAACAAGAAAAACTTAGAAGAATATGGGAACCCATTTATACGTAAGTTAAATGTTTTAATTCAACTTACCCGTCGAATTAGTCGCCTTCAATAAAAAAATAAATAAAAAGTCAAATTTTTTTCCAATTATTTCAGCATTATTTATAAAGAAGCAAGGGACGATGAATCATCGGGACGAACAACGCCTATAGTCAACTTATATCCTCGCAGTATAAATCAAAATGCAAACGGCTGCAGTGTAGAAGACGTATTACAATTATTGCGACATGTATACGTTCTTGGTACTAACTCAAACTGTGCAAGCTTAAACATCAGCCGTGGAATCCACGATTCGCAGGATGATGATTATACCGATACTAACTGGGTGCATGTCGACGAGTTTACATCAAAGAAAATTACAAACAAAATTGCGCAACAGATTCAAGATCCTCTGGCTCTTGCTGCGGGAGCTCTTCCTAGTTGGTGCGAAGAACTCGCTAGGAGCTGTCCGTTTTTATTACCATTTGAGACTCGTCGTCTGTACTTTAGCTGCACGGCCTTCGGAGCCTCTCGATCTATCGTTTGGTTACAAACGCAACGAGACGCTGTTTTAGAGAGACAGAGAACTCCTGGACTGAGCCCTAGGCGAGACGATGTCCACGAATTCCGAGTTGGTAGATTGAAACACGAAAGAGTCAGTGTGCCTCGAGGAGATAAATTGTTAGACTGGGCCGAGCAAGTTTTAAAGGTAATCACTTATTCAAGATTATCTCTTTACACTTATTTTAATAATTATGAAGAGTCGTAAACATTAAACTTTTTTTCATTGTTTTAGATTCATGCAAGTCGAAAAAGTATCCTCGAAGTGGAATTTGTTGGAGAGGAGGGAACGGGATTAGGGCCGACCCTTGAATTCTTTGCTCTGGTGGCAGCTGAACTACAACGCAAAGATTTAGGATTGTGGTTGTGTGACGATGAAGAGCATAACTTGGACACCGAGATGCAAACAATGGAAGAATGTGGCGAACGCGTACGAGCACCGGGTTACTACGTATCTCGGTTCAGCGGTTTATTCCCAGCACCGCTTCCTCAAAATTCCGTAGCTTGCGATCGGTCCGTTCGATACTTTTGGTTCCTTGGTGTTTTCCTTGCAAAGGTCCTACAAGACAATCGACTCGTAGATTTACCACTCTCGCGACCTTTCTTAAAACTAATGTGTCGAGGTGATATTGCTAATAACGTTAACGAACGCATTGGTTTAACAACATCAAGTGTTGCGACGCAAGAAAGCATGTCCTCCAGTATGGCAAGTAGCTTCATATCTGAAGAAGGAGAGCAAGATGAAAATAAGGTTTGTTTTTTTTCTTGTTTTTCTAATCTGTGAAATTTTAATAACTCGAAATTTTATGCTTGTATATATTTTTTAATTCAACAGGATAGTTTTAATGATTTGGAACCAACGCCTTGGTACGATGGCATTTTGGGAATAGACGATCTTGTATTAGTAGATCCTGTGAGGGGAGAATTCTTAAAAGAAATCCAAACTTTAGTTTCCAAACGTGAACGAGCTATTTCTGAGGGTCACTCATCTTCTGCAGAAGAAAGTTTTGTTGGAGAGACACTTTATATATCTCATCCTTCAGGAACATCCGTTCCTATTGAAGATTTAGCTTTAACAATGACTTATTCTCCTAGTTCTAAAATATTTGAGTACAATTACGCAGAATTGAAAGATGAAGGCGTAGATATTCCTATTACAATAGAAAATGCGAAAGAGTACACCGAACTAACGATAAATTATTGTTTTGATCGCGGTATCGCCAGGCAGTTAGAAGCCTTTAGAGCAGGCTTTTCAAAAGTCTTCCCTATGGAAAAATTATATGCCTTTAGTCCTGAAGAAATAAGAGCCATGCTGTGTGGTGAACAAAATCCTCAATGGACCAGAGAAGACTTATTGAATTATACAGAGCCAAAATTAGGGTACACTAGAGAAAGGTAATACAGTCACAAATATTTTTAGAAAAGTTAAGAGTAATAATTTAATGAATACTTAAATACATTTATTTTTCTTTCCAGTCCTGGTTTTCAGAGATTTATCAACGTTTTAATGTCCCTTACTGGACCAGAGCGAAAGGCTTTTCTGCAGTTTGCAACTGGATGTTCGGCGTTACCTCCAGGTGGATTGTGTAATCTACATCCTAGACTGACCGTTGTAAGAAAAGTTGATGCTGGATCTGGTGGTTATCCATCAGTTAACACATGTGTACATTATTTGAAACTACCCGAGTATCCAACGGAAGAAATTTTAAAAGAAAAACTTCTTGCTGCTACCAGAGAAAGAGGTTTCCATCTAAATTAAAATTTTTGTCGAGGACTTATTATTTTAATAATAACAATAATGAAAAAAGAATTGAATAATAATTTTGTATATTGTCGAGAAAGTATAGAAAGTAGTATAAAGTCTGATGAATCAAGTTGCATCAAATTTTGTTTTCTCAAATTGATGCATAATGTATAATTATAAGCTTACATGTACACAAACACATTTTATGATATTTTCTTCTTATCGTTTGAATTAAAAACGTCTTAAATGAGAGTGTATTGCTTGATGTGTGTGTGTGGGTGTGTGTGATAGAAGTACCGTTTATAGCGATAAGCTATATAGTGGGTAATTTTCTACGTTTGCGAAAATATGATTACGGAAATCGTCCGTAATACTATTGACATGATCGATTTTTGTAAAATATCTTGACCGGCGTGCATATATTTTTCCCGTTTTCTCACTTTCTACTGCTGATTCCGTGCTTACATTTAACAAGTTAATTAATGCATTCATTTATTAATTATTCATTGTCATTATTAAAAAGAAACTATAATCTGGTAGTTTAATAAAAAAAAAAAAAAAAAACAAACTGACGGGTATGACTGAAGCCAAGTAGTAATGATGAATTATATAAATAACTAATAGTATATTATCAGACCAAACTCGTAAGCTTCAAGACTCGAACTTTGTTACGTTAATTTCATTAGGCATTTATCATCCCACATTTCACATTTAATGAATAAGGCATGACATTGAATTTTGAAACATCAATAGAGAAAAAGAGTACGTTTGAGTTAAGTTTAATAACATGCGTGGTATTTTTGTCTCCATAATAAAATTTTATGTCTGTAATAAAATTGAGCAGCAGTAGACAAAAAGTATACAAACTTGCATCGAAAATTTCAGCACTGTGTGTGTTGAACGTATATAAATGTACGAAAAATCGAGTGCATATTAATGCAGCGTCAAAGAAACAAAAAAAAATAGTTGCTACTACGAAAATGTAAATTATTATATTATTATATTATATTATTAATATTGTTGTATCCAGTTTTGGGGAGAGAAGAATAAATGGACACACGTTATCGACAAGTTATTTTTATTGTTGTAATAAGTCGGTTTTGTAAGTAGTCAGTATAAATATGCATCTTTAGTATGGAATGAAATAGAAATATCAGAAAAAAATTTTGCTAATGAGCATGTAATATTCTGCAATCGCATATTACAAATACATTTTAAAAAAACTGTAAGAAACTAATTGAATTCAATGATATAAGGTTTCGTACAATGTCCGAGTTGAATATAGTAATATTTTGACTAAGTAATAATTTTAGACAATTCATTAATTAGAGCAATACTTGAAAAAATTATTGATATTTAACATTTTTGTTATTTATCAAGATGTATGAAATTTCAGTCCTACATAGTTATGTGATTAAAAAATAAGAAATACTCAAAATAACTTTATTTCAAAAAGGCAACTCAGTTACTATAATAAACGTATTTGTTTTTGTTATGTCAAATTTTAGGGAAAGAAAAAATAAAACTATATTACGAGTTATGTGTTTTTATTAACATTTCTAGAATTTTCCCATTTTCCATATACATTAATTTATCTAGTGAATACTTCTAAATTCACTTATTTCTCAAGACTAACACATAATTTTATATATGTGCTATCTTGGCACATCAATTAACAAATTATTAACACAGTAATGAATAATTATTAATGCCAATTGTACAGCAATAATGCTAGAAAAGTTTTTACAATTTAGATATTGTCTCTTGATCAGTTTGATTTTGGGTTTTGCTACCATCTAGTCACTGGTTAGCAGCAAGTACGATTTCTGCTTCAGCTCGTTCTTCTTCTAATTCTTTGGCAGTGATATCTAATTTTGATCTTGCAAAACTGTCAATATCCAGTCCCTGAAAGAAAAATGCAATTGTAAAAATTAAATTAAATTAAATAGCAATTACAATAAAAAGAACAAAATTAATTTTAAAATTCCTACTTGAACAATTGTGTATTGTTTATTTTTAATAGTCACAGGGAATGAAAAAGTAATATCTTTTGGTATTCCATAACTTCCATCAGATACAACTCCCATGCTTACTACTTGATTGGGTTTGGTGCCAAACCACCAATCATGCATGTGATCTCCTGCAGCTTTAGCTGCTGACATGGCTGATGACATTTTTCTTGCTGCAATGACACTAGCTCCACGTTTTTGAATTTGTTCTACAAAAACGTCAGTCAACCATTGTTTATCACTAATTACTTCAGGAATAGGCTTTGTTTGACCATTAACTTCTACTAAAGCATGAACAGCATCTGGGTATTGAGTTGAACTGTGGTTGCCCCAAATTATAACATTTTTTACATTTTCAACCTTTATAAAAAAATTTGAATATTAAATTTTAGAAATATTATACATACAAAATTTATATTAAAACATATAAATTTTATTACCCCAACTCCAACTTTTCCTGCAAGAGCAGCTTGTGCTCTGTTTTGATCAAGCCTTGTCATAGCAGTGAAATTTTCTTTTGGTATGGATGGAGCATAACGTGAGCATATTAAGGCATTAGTGTTGGCTGGATTACCAACAACCAAAACTTTCACATTTTTGTTTGCAAATTTATCAAGAGCTTCACCTTGGACTTTGAAAATTTTTATATTAGCTGCTAGAAGATCCTTTCTCTCCATTCCTTCTTTCCTGGGCATTGCACCCACTAAAAACACAGCCTGTGCATCTTTAAATGCTACTTCTGGATTGTCGGTGGATATTACATCTTAAATAAAAATAGTACATTTATACATGTAATAATCAATAATATAGTTAATAGTTAATTATTAAAATAAATTTATTTTACTTTTGATAATGGGTAGAGCAAGATCTTCCAGTTCCATGATAACACCTTTAAGAACACCCATCATTGGTGCTATATCAAGTAATTTCAAGTTAATGGGCTGGTCTTGGCCAAAGACTGTACCAGCCGCTAACTGATACAGCAATGAGTAAGCAATTTGTCCAGCAGCTCCAGTAACAACAACATTTATGGGCTCGGCCTAAATAAATAAGTAACAATTACTATTTATTTTGATCATCATTTTTTTCTTTTATAATTTATATTTCCATACATTTCTCTATCATGATTACATAAGGTTATTAATATTTGTTATCTTTGCAAATATTAATATTGGGAATTTAAGTTAATTAATGTTCTCTTCCATATTTATATTGTTAATAAATGAAAAGAATGCAACTGGTAGTTGCTTGATAATTATGAATGAGTTTTCCTTTAAAAATAGAATTTTAATAATAAACAATTCTGCCGGCCTGCTAAGAAAAGTAATGCGAAAATTATTTTGAGCTCGAGAACTGCGCGACGAGTTGCAAAAATCTCAGCTAATCTAAGAGCTTCCCACACCAATGCACACGTCTATAGCATATATCGTACGATCAACGCGATCGAGCAATATCCCACACAAGAGAGCTAACAGCGCAGCGATTCGAATCAGCATATATAACAATAACAAGGAGAATAAACTGCGAACTCGTAAACTAGCCCAATATATAAGCAAACAGAGTAAACCGACAAATACAAAGCTTGGGAAAAGATTTAGTCGCTTTGGATCAATAATTAAAATTAGTAGAATGGCCGAAAAGTCGTGTGTATTTGAAGGCTTTGAAGGAGATTGTTGCCGGGTCGATTCTTACCATTTTGGAATGCGAAGCGGCGAAAAATAAAAGTTGAAAAGCAAGTGCGCCGAGAGAAAGAGAGTCTTCGTCGAGGGCGGCTCGTCGACTGAGAAAACGGAGTAGCTCTCTAGTCTCGGAGAGCGGCTATAGAAAGCGGTTTTTCCTGCTTGGGTGTGTGGAGCGTCGCGCGGCTCGGCCGCTAACTGGAGAACTGACTGAGGGGGCTAGTCTCCTCTCGACACGCTCACTCCGTCCGCGGGCTGATATTAAAATGCCTGAAGGTCATATAGATAATGTCGCGCTGGCGAGAGAGAGAGAAAGAGAGCCGATGACGTGGAGCGATGGCCGACCCCGCGAGCACACGTGATCTGGAGCTATGCGGAGAGGAGATGTGCCTCCGATGGAGCGTGTCTCTCTCGCCGAATGGCCGCGGCATTGTAATCTGTCAGTCCTGACATCAGTCGACTGTTAGCGGGACGTAAATTATCGGGCTGTCGCCTATGATTTACGACCTTATCAAAAGGCCGCTTGCTCCGGTTTGCCTGTCGTATACATTTGTTGTGTATTTGTGACTGGAACTGGAGTCAATATTTACGAGTGTGAAAACGGAGCTTCTTGATAGTCGCTGTTTAGCGCTCGATTCGAATTTCTTCAATATACATAGCCATTGATTCTAATGTATTACGCGCGACTTGAAATAAATATTGGATTTGTTGATTTCGTTGCTTTGTAAACAGAATCAATTCTTCGCTGAGCGGATTAAATGTAAACTGATTTACTTTGCTTTGTTCCGAAGAAAAATTTAACGATACGGAGATGATACGATTTGTACATAATCATCAATTACATATTGATTTTGGAATGATTAGAAACAAGTTTTACAACTAAACAACAATGACAAAAACATTGAATGAACTTTACTTCGTTTTCCGATAAAAAGTGACTTTCTCTTTTATGACGTTACCTGCTCCATAATTACGTTAATGGTAGATTAACATTATTTTGATTAATCGACGAAATATAATAGTACATACCTATTTCTATTGTGGGTACGCTTTCGGAGCTTCGCTTCGATTCGAAGAAGTACAGGGTGAGGGTGGGGGAGACGCTTTCGGCTTTATCCACCACACACTTGCGTATATATAGATGTGTTCACTCTCACATAAAGAGACGCTGTTCTTCAGTCAATCAGGTGTTAGTGTTACGTTAAGTCTGTTTATAGTCAATCCTGTGATACGGATTTTTGCAATAAAAAGATATACAACTTATCTTTAATTAAATAAGGTAATTTTTGTTTAATAATTTGTGCAATAGGTTTTACGTAAGTGTACTGCGCTGGTTTTTCTTCCAACGTATAGGTTATGTTTGTGATTGTGTTTTGTTTGTTAGTCTACAGTAGAAGTAAAATGTTCAATCTCTCAAAGGTTGATAAATCACAAAGAATATTTTAGTATAATATAATTAAGAAAATTTTGTTTTTTGCAATTTAAGAGAATCAAAAAAATGAGAATCGCTATCGAAGGCTGTGCTCACGGCGAATTAGACATTATTTACGATGCTATCGTTGAAGCCGGGAAGGTCGATGGTAAAAAAGTGGATTTACTCCTGTGTTGCGGAGATTTTCAGTCAACAAGAAATTTGGCTGATCTAAAATGTATGAATTGTCCTGACAAGTACAAAGACATATGCTCATTTTACAAGTTAGTATTACATTATTACGTTACTAAAGATTTTATTAAAATCTAACAAAAATTTCATGTTCTTCATCAAAACTATTTATTTGTAACAGATATTACTCTGGAGAAAAGGTAGCTCCTGTTTTAACAATTTTCATTGGTGGAAATCATGAAGCAACAAATTATCTCCAAGAGTTGGCATATGGAGGATGGGTTGCTCCTAATATTTACTATCTTGGATATGCCAGCGTTGTAAATATTGCAGGAATCAGAATAGCAGGTCTTTCTGGTATTTACAAATCACAAGATTTTATGAAAGGACACTATGAATTTCCTCCTTATAATGCAACTACTATAAGAAGTTCATATCATATAAGAAACTTAGAAATATTTAAATTAAAACAAGTAAGTTCAAATTATAAAATATAATTATATATCTTAGAATCTTAAAAGTTATAGTCAAACTTAAGATTAATTATATCTATTTAGATTTCAGGCAATGTAGATATTTTCATGTCTCATGATTGGCCTGAGGGTGTTGTTAACTACGGTAATATTAATGCGCTCCTTAGAAAAAAGCCTTTCTTTAGGTAAGTTATATTGGATTAAATCAAACACAAATGATATTTTAATAATTTACTGATTCATTATTTCATTATAGAGATGATATTGAACGAAATTGTCTTGGAAGTCCACCTGCTATGGAATTATTAAAACATCATTATCCATCGTATTGGTTTGCTGCACATATGCACTGTAAATTTGCAGCAAGTGTGCCAAATGATGACAATTCAAAAACAACAAAGTTCTTAGCGCTGGACAAATGCTTACCAAAAAGAAAATTTTTACAAATAATAGAAATTGAACATGACGAAAATTTACCTATTCAACTTTCTTATGACTTAGAATGGCTTACAGTATTATTTTTAACAAATCACTTATTAAGTGTAAAAAGTAATACTTGTTATATGCCAGGACCAGTTAACCAAGGTAGATGGGTTTTTACACCATCTGAAGAAGAAAAAGAAAAGATTTCTCAAATATTTAATGGTAAATTAGAAGTGCCACTGAATTTTATAGAATCTGTGAAACCATATAATGCTGACTCCCCAAAAAAACACGTTGATCAACCTGGTTTAATGTTAAATAATCAAACTACTGAATTTTGCAAAAAACTTGGGATAGATGATCCATTTGCTTTGTTAAAAGTTATTTATAACATAAGTGATGCAAATGAATCTAGAGAAAATATTTCATCAGCTAGTACTTCATCAAGACAGACAGATTCATTTACTGAAATGACTAGTTCTGCTGGAGAAGATGAGGGAGAAAATGATAATTTTGTAATAGATACATCACCAACTGTTAACACAAAATTAGTTAGGACACCACTGAAACTACCTGCCGCTAGAAACAATAGTACTATATCTTTGAATAGTGATGATAGTTCTCAAAATCTATCTCAAAGCTCTTCTAAAAGTCCAAGGACTTTAGATCAAATGATGGAAGCTGAAACAGATAATAAAGGTTTGTTTGTTTGTTTGTTTGTCTTTTTTTTTTAATCTTTTATTTCGTTCTGTTGAACTTATAATCATTATTAATATTTTCTTTTAGATTCAAAAGAAGCTGAGCCAAATACAAAGAAATTCAAAAGGCGAAATCAAGCCATTTATGCTGATGTGGAATGTGCAACATAAGTCATGAGATTCAAGATTCTCTCAGATGTATAATTTCTGTTGAATTTTTACTGCAATAATTCATTGCAAATTATCAGATGTAAAAATTGTTACATACAATTTTAAATTTAGGAAATAAAATTTTTCTAGTTTTATAAAAACCGCGGGATTTTCTCTTCAAGCAATTTAATGAGACATAAAAATTACTTAAGAATTTGATATTTTTTTTATTATTACATGAAAATTTCATAAAAGAGGTAATTGTAATTACTACGAAATAAGAGAGTATATTTTTAAAATATTTACAGAGACTATACATAAATTACAATGTAATCCTTAAAAATTAACGTTATTTACAAGTCTTCATGAATTACTAGGTGTACATGAACTGACGTTTAATTATTTAGAAAGTAACAGTATAATTGCAATCGTAAGTAAACGGCACTTTTGTACAAAGTAAACTTATAAAAAACATTATAACTTATAAAATATAATAGAAACGATATTTTCTTCTACAATTATAGGAAATTCGCAAGTTTTGTACAAACACATTATTCTAAGCTAATACGACACGCGTCATCGAAATTTACACGTAATAGTCCAAGATTATATCAAAGGTAGAAAATCTCGAAAATGAAAAAAGTTTTCAATGCGTCATCTAGTATTTATCAGGTTGAGGCGAAGACTGAACGCTAACGTCGACCGGCTGTTCTGATTGCCGCGACGGCTTGTTCTGGCCAGATTCAGGCTCAAACTTTGCCGCGAATAGCTCCTGGATCTCCTCGAGGCTCTTGCCCTTCGTCTCGGGCGTGATGAAGAAGACAAAAATGGTGCCAGTGATGCAGCAGGCCGCAAAGACCCAGAAGGTCGTGTGTATGCCGGCGGAGGTGTTGAGGGCCTTGAAGCCAAGCCCAACGGCGAAGGCGAGGATCGAGCCGACGACGATGCCGAGGGAGACGGCAGCGCCGCGCACGCTCGTGGGGAAGATCTCGCCGAGGATGACGTAGGGTATGGTGCCGATGCCCAGGGCGACCATGACCTCGTAGGTGATGAGCGCGGCGACGGGGAGCCAGGTGATGCCGGAGACGTCGGCTCCGGCCTCGTACTTCAGATAGAAGAAGAGCCCGACGCAGCTGAGGGCCAGGGCGGCCGAGCAGCCGGAGAGGATGATGAGGGGCCGCCGGCCCGCCCGGTCGATCAGGCTCGCCGCGGCGAGGCCGGCGAGCAGCTGGAAGAGCCCGAGGAGGACGACCGCCTGCTCGGGGGGCAGGCTGCAGCCGCTGTGCTCGAAGATCTCCTGGGTGTAGGCGACGATGGCCATGTGCCCGGAGAGCTGCTGGGTGCCCTTCAGCCCGAGGAGGATCCAGAGGCCCCGGCGGTTGCTCGGGCTCGTGAGGACGTCGCGGAGGGCCCGGAGGCCCGAGCTGTCGGGCTTGTCGCCGCCGGCGAGCTGGTAGCTCTCGATGGCGGCGCGCATCGCCTCGATGTCGGCGCGCACGTGCCCGGGCTTGTTGCGCGGCAGCTGGCGCAGCTTGAGGAGGCTCGAGGTCGCCCGGTCCTCCCGGCCGCGCAGCAGGTAGAAGTGCGGCGTCTCCGGCAGGAAGACGAAGCTCGCGAGGAAGAGGATCGGCAGGGAGAGGGCGACGAGGTTGAGCTGCGCGTAGGACAGCCAGACGGCGAAGCTCGTGACGAAGAGCCCGCCGAGGTTCGTGCTGAACTTGAGGAGGGTGCCGAAGGCCCCGCGCACCCGCCGGTCCGCTATCTCCGCCAGGTAGATCACCGCCGCGTTGTAGATGCCCCCGTGGGCTAGCCCGCCTATCACCCGGGCGGCGTAGAGGTAGCGGTAGGAGCGCGCCGAGATTATGAGGCACCAGGAGGCCAGCTGGGGCAGAGCGAACGCGAGGAGCGAGCGCTTGCGCCCGAGCCGGTCGATGAACAGCGGACTCAGGAGCGAGCCCAGCAGGCTGCCCAGCGTGTAGACCGAGGCGATCCAGGAGGCCTGCTCGGCGGTTATCGGCACGCTCGACTCCGGGCCCTCGAGGTACGGCAGCGCCGGCGACGTCCAGCTCAGGTGGCTCCCGCAGCCCATCATCGCCAGGCTCACTGCAATTACAAGTCGTAGTCAAGCTAGAGACGACGCAGCATCTATACATGCGGCTATTAATTATTCTGCACGCGCCTCGTTCTTGTTGTTTTCGGCTTGAAATTTCGAGCTTTTTAAGTGGCAGCTGCTACTCGCGCTATAATAATGGGTGCGCATCGCCGCGCGGAAACGAAGCGTAACCGATTGTTGTTCAAACTACAAACCCTCTATGTATCCATAGCAGGTGATCAAGCGCACGTTAACAATAATAATCGTCACAATTACTCGGTTTATCGGTAAATCCGAGTTCTCTTAAATCTATCATTATACTCACGTAATCGCAGTTTCGTATTACGTTGCACGCCCGCGGCCCGCGGGGGACAGACGGGTATACGTACGCGCGACTACGTCAACGATCTTTTACTAACACCGCTCGGTACGCGTTTAAAATTATTATTCGCTTCGACATTTCGTTTATTGTTCTTCGTTAATTCATGAAATATAGA
Source organism: Anagyrus pseudococci (assembly GCA_030522585.1). Lineage (NCBI taxonomy): Eukaryota > Metazoa > Arthropoda > Insecta > Hymenoptera > Encyrtidae > Anagyrus > Anagyrus pseudococci. Next base: position 67,614 of record JAPYYQ010000892.1, read on the forward strand.
TATACGCGTCGTAAACAGAAGGCCAATAGCAAAAAGTAAACATCGCGTTGTGGTTTTTTACAGTTAACCACATTTATTCGTTTGCATCCTACTTCTTCCTTATATATACGTTTTTCTGGTATGTCGAATGGAATGCCATACCTTTAACTTAGATGATGTATTACGTAAGAATAAAGCGTCATGGTCTTAAGCTATAGGAAGGAGACACGGAGAGTCTACATACGACCGAGAGAGGATCTTACCGCGCGATATGTAACTTATGAGTGTTTTCTCAAACGACCGGTAACCCACGTATTAGAATCGCTCGTTATAATTAAACGTCTCTACATTATAAACGCTGAATGCCATCGCTTGAGCATCAATGCAATATTTACAGCCGTGTTGTATGCTTCGTTTTTTTTTCTTTATTACGATTTTAATGCGATTCTCTTGCGGTTGCCGTTACTCATCTTTTCCTTTAAAAACGCCAGACTAGTTTTTTTTTTCTTTGTGGTCTTCGTTCCAATTGTTCGAGGATAAATTATTCAATAGAGCAACGCGTAAATAGAAATAAAATATATCCTCTCACGAAGTGTACCTAGTAAATTTCATGAGTTATTTTTGAAATTATCATTAATATTATTATTGTTTTCCAACGAATTACGAGCAATCAGCACGTCAAAATTATATAACGAACCTAACAAATATTGCCGGTCATCTATATGTTCTCGTTAGAATTAGCGTGCAAACGTATAGTGGAGATGCGCGCAATTATTTCTTTATTTTTTTTCTCTCGCTCTTTCTCTCTTTGGCGTAAATAAAAAGCGAGAGAGTGCTCGGAGCGAAAAGCAAATCATAAATTAAAAGTATAGCGCGAATTGAAAGTAAATGAAAAATTTTCCAAGCTTGTCAGCGATATATATCGTCGGTTGTAAAAACAAACTCGGTTGTGTGTATACGCGTATACTCTCCAAGCGCGCCAATAAGAATCTAATTTATTTATCAGTTCCTGAAAAGAATAACGAACAAATAAAAGTATAGCTTCCTCGTGCGTTATATGTAATTGTAAGGCAAAGTGTAATGAAGCTGACAATCTTTATCCTTGACATTTGCACGTGCGCAAATAGGCGCATGTGCACATGTATGTGTGCATAGCCGGAAGAGCCTGCGGCCTGCGCCGTAAAGTGGGATATACTACACGTCGAGCACGCGCATTTTTGGGAAAGTCGAAGCGAAAAAGGAGGTTTCTAATTGAAGAAGACCTTGGTACTAAAGTACAGATTGACAGTGACAAACGCGCGTGTGTGTGCCTTCGTTTTTATCGGGGATTCCCTCCTGTGTCGCGCGAGGGTATACGCGCATCGAGGACGACCATTAGTATTTGCTTTCCTTGTGCGTTTTAATTAGGCGCTAAAGTGCTTTAACGAATGATCATCGCTCTCGTATCTCCCAGTTGCACGCGCTTAAGCTGAAATTTGTTTTATTTTTTAATTCGATTAACTTGAGATTGCTCGGTTTCCTTTAATCTGATTTCGAAGATAACATTTTAGCTTGGCGTAAGAATGTTTGGAATAACGTTGCTTCATTTTTATTGGAATTGAATGTGCTGTAGGTATACACTACAATAAGATATTTTATTTATTTTTTAAATTTTATTTATTTTTTAAATTTCGTGAATTACTGAAGATGTTCTTTGATTACTTGATATATACGTATAAGTACAAGAAGAATAATGCCTCGCGTGATTGTTTGCATTAACTTCGAGTATTATTTGCATACAAATTCAAGCAGGTATGGACAATTTACTGAAGCTATTTACTTTACGTAATGTCAACAATGTGATTGACTAAAAATTAAATTTATATAAGTACGTGGCTTGCACCGCTGAATCTCTTATATTAAAACAAAAATTAACTTTTAATCTCATAAATCCCTTATTTAAACCCTCTTTTGTTTCTTCTATATCATATGCTTGCATATAAAGTACCAAGCGAACATTGATGATTATACTTAAGAAGCCACATTGCTCATTTTTTTGTTCCTAATAACTTTCGTTTATCAAGTACAAAATAATAAAATTAAAATAAAATTTTCTGAAAACTTATCGTTATCAATCACTTTATTTGCCAAGTATATCTTAAAAATAAATACGCTTTTCACCACGCATTCAATCATCAATTTGATATTCCACTTTTTAAATGTACGTTTAATGCGCGTTTAATTATATATATATATATATATATATATATATATATTATACGTATTCGTGATTTTTAAAAACAACAGACAAAGAGTATGAGAATTATTAGCAGAAACGTAATATTTCGTTATTGACTAATGCGCTTGAACTTTGTTTAACTCATTTACGTTATTTTTACGCGTTGTTTACATATAAATAAAATTTAATATTCAAAATATATTAAGCATCGTACATTCGAGTCTAAATATTTATCGTCGAATTCCGCAGATAAAAATGAAGGTTCAAACATTAAGAAACGTTGAAGACAGTTTAAAAATAGAAACTAAGCTGGGCAAGTAAGAGAGCATCTAATCACAAATTCAAGGAAAGGGTCTGGAGTCCAATCGGCCAAAAAAAGAACCTAATCATATCTACGGCTAATCTTCTGGTCACCGAACATTTTCTTATAAAATTTTCTTGTTTTCGTTCGAAAATAAACAGCAACAACCCTTTAACGATAAAAGCTCCTCTCTCGAGATTAAAAAAAAAATACAATAAAAATCCGATATATCACAGGCGATAATAAAAAAATCAATAAAACGATTGCTCGGGCTAAGAATGATTTGCAATAAATACAATCGATGAGTCCCAAAAGTTAATTGAACCCACGCAAATCCCAAGTATAGATCAAAGAGATAATTGAGTTTTTTGTTGGAACGGAGGAAAGGATGTCGTTTGAAATATTTATACTAACCACTTATAGCCGCGACAATTTGCAGCCTGAGATTTCCCTGTTCGATCGTGTCCGGCTCCTCGATCTGAAGCTCCTTGATCGTCCTCCCGTTGTCCGCATTATTTTTGCTATCAGCCGTCTTGTCCTTGACATTAGCCTGCGGCTTGCCAGTGCTGTCGGCCTGTATGCAAGAGAACAGATGCCTTACGCGCATGATGACTCCTGTATTCTCAGTCTCTCCTTATAATCAAAAAATAATCCTCTAAACTCTTATTCTTCCACTCTTCCGCGTTTTCTCTCTTCTTCTCCCAGTATTTCAAAAGCGATGCTTTACAAAGATCCACTATTTCTTCTTTAGCGAACCGTCGGCTCGGTCAATTTAGACCTCCCGGCTAATTGGCACGAGAACCGCGTCCTCTCTTTCTCGGTTTTTCGAACTCTCATTTACAGTCACGTTAACTCATCCGCGAAAGAGAGAGAGAAAGAGAGAGACCCGCGAAATATGCCGAACCAGACTTTATTAATATTATCACAAGACACGCGGTTTACTGGACCCCGAAAGTAAACCCAGTCAGAAGCCGGCAAAGCAAACCTTAAATATAAATCAAGCGGAGGAAAAGAGTGCGCTTTTATACTGTTTTAATACGTTTGATCCTCTCTTTCTCTATCATCGAGAGAGAGAGAGAGAGAGAGAGAGAGAGAGAGAGAGAGAGAGAGAGAGAGACGCGCGCGAAAACTGAAAGCGCTACGCGTGAGCCGGAGCTTTTAAAGTCGGACGGATCGCCGGCAAGTCCGAGAACACGCCGAGCGCGCTAGTCCAATAAAATAGCTTATTGAAATGGACGCTTACGTTAAAAAAATTGAATTTTCGATATCGTTTAGATAAATTTTAAATCTGTCATGTATTAAATATACAGACTTTTTGGTCCACGGATTTGTGCAGAAATTACTTGGAAAAAAACTTCATTTGCTAACATCTCAAAAACGGTTATTTTATGAAAATATTCAAATAAAAAAACCGAACTCCCATATGACATCGTGTAAATACTGCCGCGAGCATATGCCATTTTGGCTTTTTGTACGCGTCTTTGTGCCTATTTTTACTGCTAATAGGAATTTTTATTGATTTTGCGGGTCACCGGTATGTCACCATACATAAGTGGGCTTACCGTATTATTATGGTTTTTTCACCAGTCTGCAGGCAGAGAAAAAGGCACATGTTTTATTAAGAGATAACTATATAGGTAAATAATCAGCGTAAGTAATTAAAAGTGAACAGATCGTAAGATAAATGCAACTGTGACTTTATTGAGAAATTGTACTTTCTTCCATTGACTACAAAGCTTGATGATTTTATAGATATTTTCGTAATACATCAAATGTGAGGGAAAGACAAAGACACAAACACTTATTCGAATGTGGCAAGGAGTGCGACGTACGAAAATGTCACTTTAACAATCTAAAACATATATTTTGTATAAGTTTTTACATTCTGATTAATATTAAATAGAAAAACGTTTGAGCAGCTTACATTAAAAAAGTTAAGAATACTGCAGACTATAAACTTTTGAGCTGTTATTTCACATAGAACCATGCTGCGTAGAAGCATTATTTTAATAAGTCTTGTTGTTCTCAATGACGCTAGATACCACTCACAATGAGCTCTAGAAATTTGAATATTTTATTTCAATTGAAACATTTTTGTTTAAGAAACATGCTTACATTGCAAAAAAAAAAAGAAAATTGAAAAGATTTAATTTTGAGAAAACTTTGAAATATTTTCTTTGATGATGTTGATGTATAAAAAAGGAAATGAAATACTTACACACTGTCCAGTATTTTCTCACTACTATTAGTAATTGCTTGCCCAACTGCCATGTAAAAACCGAAATGCGTACAATAGCCAAAGTAAAGGAACAAACATCGTATGACGTATTCATAGCCTTGGAAATTCGTGAACGCTTTAAGAGTCTTAAAGAAAATTCACATTGTTATCTCTAGGCTTAACCGAATAAAAATACGAATCTTAACTATACTCACAGTTACAGCACATACGATTAGGACTAACGGATTGAAGGCGAGTATTACCAGTAGACAGGGAGAATATTTTTCTTCTAAAAGATCAGCAAACCTAGAAACGTAAGTCAACGAAACGTTATACGTTTGTAATGCACATACGAACTTGATACTTGTAGATACGCATCAACATTTTTATATTTTTCGTTTACAAAATTTTATGGCAGACCGACAAAATAAAGTTATTTTTTGGCTGGATATAAAAAGTTTGGAAAGTTATGAGCTGTTGACAGCTAAGAAATTTTCTGAGCTACTATAAATCTGCCTTCAGAGAGAATAAAATCGTCAGCGTGCGATAAACATTATGTTTGCATACTCAACTTTACAGCGTTTTGATGTACTTTAATACACTCCACTACATTTGTGTAATGGATGTCTTCTTCCCCATTTTTATTCGTATAATTCTGATTTTTATAAGCTACTGATATATTATCCAATCGGTACCTAGAACGGTGTTATAAGGTTTTCTTTTCTTTTTTTTTTAAATTTACATTTATTGTTATTGAAAACTTTTTGAAACGCAACAGTTTACGAATACATAATTATTGAAATTTACGAAAACTTACAAAACTAAATTAAATAGTAGGCATGTGTGCTGTGCACATTGCAGGTACAATGAATCAAATGCTGCGTGTACATCCAGTGCTACGGTAACTATGAACGACGATAGAAGAGCGGTGTACCACCAATGATTATCTTGATTGTAATAAAAGAATTCGGTTGGAAAGTGATGACGCCTAGGTCGCGTTTCATTTAATGGACTTATTAAATCGAGCACAACTGGTAAATATGGCTCAAGGACAAACTGGTATCCAGTGCCAAATACCATGACTGTAATAAGATGTATGCTGCTTTGATTTTGGTTGCTAATTTTTAATGTTTATTTCTACGAGAATATCTTACTAATGTAACAAATTACTAATTTTCGTCCAAGATCACCAAATTCTTGTAAAAGCTTTTGTTCATCTTCGTGTTGAAATTGTTTCCAATGTTTTGATATTTCGATTAACAATATTTGCATCTGTTGTAGAACATTAAATTAGTCATAAGAACTGCAAATGTCAAATATTGTTGCCAAAAAGTTACGACAGCAATATACTTCCGTATTGAATTTGCATATTTAAAAACAAAGTATAAATTTATTGTGGGATAATGTTCTTTATTTTTTTATGAATTGTTACTTACGTCGCTTTCAAACCATTCAAAGAAAGAAAGTTTCACTATAGATCCTGCAGTGAATAAGCACAACATAACAATTTCGAAACATTCAGTTCGTTTTGTATTCCATGCAATGATAAATCTGATCAACTGAAATATTTTTTTCAAAAAAATTATATTAAAGAATACTTAATCAAATAAATAATAAATGTAGACGTGTATTTTTGTATTTGCACGTTCAAATGTGCGGACATATAATAATGATTGATACGTCGGTGATTAATATTTTTAGATATTTTTTACTACCTACCATCCCCGCACAAAGATAAATGAATAAACTCAGAGCGAATCTTCTAATGATTTTATTTTTTTTTGGATTATCAAAAGGCCACATACCCAAAGTTTTCAAAATTTTGACATTGTTTTTATAAATTGGACTGGCAAAAATTTCCAATTCCTTTTCCGTTTCTTGCATTTTAAAGCTATTTATTTATTTACACTCGAGGATGTTCAATATATATACTAATTCCGCTAGACGAGTTATCAAAAAGATGTTCAGAATTTAATTTGGTATCTTGTTGCTAACGCCGACCAAAGTGTACTAGCTGGGAGCTGTCAAAATAGTATTATAATAACGGGCAACTTGACCAATCAATAAAATTAATGTCTTTTGGACAAAAGAACTCAGGATATACTTTAATAAGAATTATAATAGCTGTAATTTTTTTACGCCTTTCTCTAACGTCTATACCCATTGGCAGAGTTAAACTTGTCACACTGAAACTTGTACGCAATTAGTGTCATTTATTTAAGGCTAGAGTATATTCAAGAAAAAATTTTTTCGTTAGATTTCCTGAAAATAATTCTAATTCTATAATCGTCAGTATTATTACGTAAAATAAATGAAAAGACTTTCTTTCGTATTAAATAAAATTAAAATTTTCGTTCACTTGAAAATGCAATAAAATAGTATTTAGAAAATTTTCGATTTATATGGTACTAGAAAAAAAATGAGATATAACTTTGGAAAGTTTTGAAAAGTGGATAAAAATTATTGAGGTTCCGAGTATCGATCTCTCTTACACTTTTGCTTTATGCAAGGTCGTTTAATAAGAAATCGAGTACGCAAGGGGCAACTGCGAAATAATTGTTCTCTTATGCTATAAAAAAGAAAAAAGTTCTACTGCCGATATCGTAACTTTGGAAAATCCAAGTTTTTACCGTGTCAAATAAAACATAGGCTGATACCTATATTTCTACACGGACACCGCTTCTGGCTAAGAAAACGCATATTATATGCATTATACAGCGTTCATCATGTTCCAAGCCTGTGTCCTATTGGCTCTCTCCCTCTCTCTATAGACGCGGCCTCAAAAAAGAAGCGAGCTTCCTCGCTTGGCACCCTTACTGATATTATAACTATCAAGCTGACTTGGCTGCAATCCATGATGAACCCCGTCGATTAGATAAACCGAGCAATAACGGAGATTGCGGTGTCGCTGACTGCTTTTCCATATCACACACGCACACACACACACACACACACACGCACACAAACACGCACGCACACTTTATCGGGAGGGAGTAAAACGATACTGTTTATGCTCTCGGATTTGTTGTTGATCGATCGCTGCCGTAATTTCGTTAACTGTACATTTTGAAAAATGTTGAGGATACGGGCGATCGGTGGCGTGTATGTCTTCGGGGTCTTATATACAAGGGATTATAATGCCGAAGACACGAGGGAAGAGCGCAAAAAGAAAAACAGCCAATGACCTTCTTTTTCGATTCTCTTTGAGAGCGCGCTGTGAGCAATTTCACTTATCTGCTCTCGAGCTCTTTCAAAGACCGCTGAAAAAAATTGACGGGCAAACATAGTATAACGCACGCGTATTGTTGTTGTTGTTGTTTTTTTTCGTGCCGATGGAAAAATCTACGGGAGTACGTTCAGTGCGCCATGGAATATATTTCACCGCTGTGCACTTGCGCGACGCTCCTTCGCGGCAACAGACACGTCATTGCGTGTATTCCTCGAATTGCGAGTTATATGTATGTTAGGTATAAATGTGTGTGCGTGCGTGTAACGGCGCGAAGCAAACTACAAGCTACGCGCTATATAATCGACCAATTCGTTCTCTCAATCCGTTCTCGAATCGCGGAATTGTCTTCATAGCATAATGCGCGATTTCTTATTTTTTTCTTTTTAATCGTTCAACGCAAAATTACTTCGAGTATATTGGCATGCGATAAAAAATAAATCTCGAGCGCAAGCTCAGTCCACTTTGTCCGAGAAGGAATTAAAATTGATTTTGATTACCACCGTATGCCGGATTATTAATTAATCCCTGGTACTAGCCCCTCCCCCTCTCTTCCCAATTGTATGTTACGCATGTATGTGTTATGTGCATATGAAGATATAGATAACAACCGAGCTTATTCGGATATCTTGGAAATATTTGCGCATATAACGCCCCATCGTCCGGCTAATTCGCTCTGTCTCCCCCACTCGAAGGTGAAGTATTTATCGTCTCTTTTCCTTCGGATTTTTCACCTCTCAAGAAAAGGGACCCGTGTGGCTTGTGTTGGCGAAAATGCCTTTCGTCAGCGCGTTTAAGGTGAACGGCCCAATAGTGAAATGCGTTATCGCGTACTTCTTGATATATTTTATAATATAAATATATTTATGAAAATAAATAACATTTTTTTTATATATATTTTTAACCCAAGTATTCATTGAGTATT
>JAPYYQ010000893.1:0-78269 GCA_030522585.1 Anagyrus pseudococci
TTACTGTTCTGACAGTCTGTGACCGGATTACTTGTAAGAAATGGTAATTTTTACTGACTTTTTTGTAAATTTTACTATTTTCCTTCTCTCAGTGTACGACATAGGTTGGAAAAATTATTCTCTCGCAAAGCAACTGAGGACTCATCGAGCACAGTTGTGATGGTACGTGCTGTTGCTGCTACATGGGCACGTAGCGGGGAGGGTGTGGGCCGCGGGTGCAGAGAACGAGAGAGAGGGAGAGCGCGAGGCACAGCCAAACCTCACGGCGCGAAAGGGCTTTAGCGGCTGGAACGCGGGCTCGTGCGATTGCTGCACAGCGGCGACGTCGGCCAGCTACTCTCGCGCACATTCGCCCGCGCGCGCGCACACGTACATTCACACGCACGTACCACAGCGACGGGGTAGACGTGGCAACGCCGCACGCGTGGAGGGCACGAGGAGGCGCGAGGTGGTTAAGCAGCGATAAACCCGGAGTAGCGGAGAGCGAGAGAGAGAGAGAGCAAGAGAGAACGAGAGAGAAAGAAAGAGAGAGAGAGAGAGAAAAAGAGAAAAATAATCGAGACAGTGTGCACTCCTCTTCAGCTCTCCCTCTCTTCTCGCTCTCTCTCTCTTACCCATCTCTGCAGCTTGGGCTTTCTCGTTACCGAGCCGGCGATGCGCCGAGAGGAAGGAGAGGTGAAAGAGTAAGAGAGGGAGAGAGAGGGAGAGTGTCGAACGTCCTTCGCCGTCCAGCCCTCCGAACGGGTCCGCGTGCGCAAGCGAGCCTCCACTGCATATACGCGCACATCTATCAGCGCTCGTCTGCCGCTCTGAGATTCGACGCCTCCTATCTTCCACGTTTGCCAGGCCCGCACTGTACCGCCGGTGCACTCGTATGTATAGCCTGCCACTTATCTTTCGCTCCCTCCGCCTCGCCACCTACTGCACCCTCGGATCAGCCTCGTAAAGGCATCTGATTCTCAAGAGCCGTCGTTTTTCCAATTTAGAAAAAAACATTTTTTTTCGTGCTCAGTCAAAAAATATGCGTGACAGGAGTGATTAATCAGATTTGAGGATTAAGCGCCGACTGTGTGTTATTTTACAACGAACAGTCGCGTCGTAATCTCGTAAAAACGTAGAAAAAAGTGTGAAAATTTGAAAATTTCATATTTGTTATCTTGTGCACTTGTAAAGTCAGCCGAGCATCGTTTGTTTAACAGTAATTGTAGTTCAAACTCTTTCTGAACGGTATAATGAACGCAATTATAAATAGTGACTCATTAAAAAAAAAAAAAAAAATGCCATGCATACATGCATTGTACTGTCTGGTACTCGACCACCCTCCAGTTTTCTCTCATCCGAACATAATCACTAGTCCGATTCTGCTCGAATTTTAATGACAAAGGAGAGAATCCCGTTGAAATTGCCTTGCGGACTTTACTTACACGCGCCCGGGCTAAGCTTTTTCGAACAAACTGTTAATCCTTTTTTTTAGCGCGTTAAATGATCGGGCGACTTTAAATAATACCCCAACAATTTTTTTTACGCTCCATTATATATCTCATTGAAGCTACAAATTAAAAAATTAGTTTGATTATTTTTTTTAATTAATTATTTGGCCGAGTATATAATTCGAGGTGGATTATTGATCATTAGCCGCTCAAACTGGAAAACAATTATGATTTTGGACAGGAATTAAGATTTGAAGGGGAAAATTGAAAAAGTACGCGCCGATTGAATGGAGAAACAAAGGGGCGTGGGGGTATTATTTGCTAGTGTTTTACGGAGCCACGGTTACGCTTTCAAAATGTTTTCGTTTCCAAAATTGATGAACAACGCATGCGAAGAATAGCCCAGAGGCTTTAGAGAAGGCCAAGGGCTAAAAGACGCTGGAGGAGGGTAAATTTGAGGTAAAAATAAAGCAGGAGCGCGGGAGTACGGGAGTTGCGAGGAGAAAAAGAAGAGGAAAAAAGGGCAAAAACTCATAAAACGATTGCTTTGTTCATTGTCGATGCTGGAATTTCTAAAGATATAGTCTCTCTCGTTCTCTCTCTCTCTCTCTCACACACGTGAAATAAGAAGAACAAGAATAAAGAAGCAGAAGAAGAAGAGGAGGAGGAAGAAATGGAGGAAGAAAAAGAAAAGAAAGAAAGAAGAAAGAAATTCCGAGAAGGAGTGGACTTAGATTTCACGAGGGCCAATAAAACAAGGCTCATTTTGAATATGTATGTATATGTGTACGTGGAGGAGCGAAGACAAGGAGCGACAAAAAACGGCCAAGTTTGGCTAGAGAAGCAAGCGCGGAAAAAAAGAATATAAGCAAGAGGAAAGAAATAAAGAGGGAGAGAGAAAGAGAGAGAGAGAAGCGGCAAAGGGGAGATGCGGAAATTTGAGTACGGCCCTGGGATCTCTTTCTCTCTCTCCCTCTCTTCTTCTTCTCTCACTTCTCTCTTCTATTCTCTCCATCTTTGGCTACTCTTCTCTCTCTCTCTCTCTCTTTCTGTACAGCGGCTGGCGCTACTTTTCGCTTGCCTCTTATTCGTTTCTCCCATACTGCACGACGCAGAGTTAGAGAAACAGAGAGGGAGAGAGAGGCTCGTTCACATATGCGGTGCGTTTGCAGACTCGCGCACGTGTCTGAGGAGGCATGCGCAGTGTGTACGTTGTACTACACCCACACGTGCGCAAGGGTGTGTGGGCACAGGCACGGGAGTTGTCGGCCGGTGTGGGTGTATGGGTGCCCATGCCAAGAGAACACGGTCCGTGAGTGCGGCGGCGGCGGCGGTCCCCACCGGACGTGCCAGGCCCAGTGGTTCTCATGCGGCCCGCGTGCAGGCGCCGTTTGTCAACGCTCGACGTACAGCGCCTCGACGAGAAGGTCTCTCTGGCCCTCTCGCACACTCTCCTGCCGGTGTACATAGGCTGTCACGCGCCGTGAAAATTGTTAAGCAGCGCCAGCCGGCAGCAGCAGCCTCGCACTTGCCCTCTCGCTCTCCCTCTCCGTCTCTCTTGCTCAGGCTCCGGGACAACCCTTCCTGCGGCGCGGCCACGAGAGCGAGAGTTACGATAATGCGCGGCGAGAGGTAACACACGCGCGCCCAGCGGCCCGACCCCCCCCCCCCCCTTCTCTCTCGCTCTCGACAGCGAGCTCCTCGCGCAAATTTGCTTATAATTATTTATTCTCCTCGGCGTTTCTTCACGCCACTTATGCAAAATCGATTTGCCTCCTAAATTAGTTTAAATCGTCCGGGACGAGCAATTATTGCCCGCCGAGCATCGGATTAGCTCCGTCTTCCTTTCTTCCTCATCTGTTTCCTTTTTATTTTTATTTTTCCCGCTTCTTTTTTTGCCACTTTTTTTGCCTTTTGCCGATGCTACATCCAATCTTTTTTTTTTTATCACTCCTTTTCGAACGAGCAAAAATTTTACCTCGGCAGGTGTGATCAACACACGTACGAGCGCAAGAGAAAGAGCGTGTGTGCTTGTATCTATATACATATTTATATCAAAACTGGCCGTTTTACGCTCGAGGTCTGATGCAACTTTGCGTGCCAGCTTGTTTGTTTATCGGCAAATGTAGGCGAATGATATTTCGACGGCAAAGTACCGTGACTATCGACCTCTTCTTTTTTTTCTTTTTTTTTCAAAATAAATCAACAAAACCGGCCGATCTACCGTAATCTTTATTCGTTTAATTGACTAGTTTTAAACTTATAATTGATTATTATTTTTTTTTTGTTTTTCAACGATATAAAATAAAAAACCTCGGCAAGCGTTTGCAATAATCGCTAAAGCCATTTTCCACGAGGGAGTAAATTCAAAGTAGTGAACTATTTTGTTATAGAAAATACGCAAACAAATAGATAATGGAAAAATAGGATAAAAGTGAGCAAAGGTGATATATGTTGGCAATTGGTTGGGTATCGCGATTGAATAAAAGGAAAAAAGGCCGCCTTTACAAGCGCTTGGTTGGTCCAGCGAGCCGATCGGTCGAGTAGTTGCCGCCGCTGGCGTCGTAGTCGTCGTCGCAGCGCACATACAGTCCCACAGTATACACACAAGCGTCGTCTCCCACAGCAAGCGGGTCGCGGGCGCGCACGACTTTGCGGCTGTAGCAGCCGCAGCAGCTCGATATATATCTATACACGAACAGAGCCGGCAGGGGGTGGGGGAGGCTGCCGCGGTTGCTAGCAACGTTCTCTGCAACAGAGGCCGACATATCCACGCGGCGCGCCGCGGCGGTGCAGATTCGAAAGAAAGAGAGAGAGGGCAAGAGAGCGGGGGCAAGTGGGGGAGAGAACGAGAGCGAAATGCATGCATGCAGCGGCGGCGGCAGGGGCCGCTCTCGCGCCTCTTAATTCCCGGCACTTAATCAGTAGGCCTTATCACGGCGGCGCGCGTGTGCATATACAGCAACGCCAGTGCCGCCTCCGCCACTGCCGGCACGCGCTTTCTCGTGACTCGTCTGTGGGGAAGGGGCGAGGGGCCCGCGGGGGGAGGAGAGGGAGGCACGAGAGCGCCACGTAGAGCTCGAGCCATCAAAGGCGCCGCCGCGCGACGCTTTTATATACTTAATTTATGAACAAAGTGTGCCTGCCTGCGCTTGCTTGCACCGGCAGCAGCACCTCCTCCTCTTTCTCCTCGAGAGCACAGCTCGTTATCGTCGCGCGAGATGCCTAGGTGAGAGAAGAAGAGAGAGAGAGAGGCGCATGATGCATTTGTGCCACCTAGGAGATGCAGCTAGCGGGGCGGCATAGCCGGAATCATCGAGTGAGCCACTTGAGACGGGGAGAGCAGACTTGCTGCGAGTACACGTTCCTCCTCCTCCACCTCGGCGGCTGGACACCTCTGTTGGAGCAGCTCCTCCAGCAGCTACTACCACTAGTTTCACTCCTCCTTCACTTTTTTACGCCAATAATTGATCAAAGGCTAGCCTCCGCAGAGTCTCTCTCTCTTGCTATCGCGACACGAGAGCGCATGGCGGGGGGGATACTGCCGAGCAGAGAGTATATGAGGGGCAGCTCGTTACGCTCTTGTTAATCGTTCACACGGGCCGCGACACATTTCTTGCACGTGCACGACCGCTAGACGCCGTTAGTAAACCCGCCACCGCCGCCGCCTACTCTAAGGTCTCTCTCTTTCTCGCTCTTGCTGCCTCTCGGCTCTCTTCTCCTCTTGTTCGCTCCCCGCGACGTTGTCGTCCTGTGCCTTTGCTCCGAAGGTCGCTCGACGCTCTGTCTCGCGCGCCTCGCATTGCCCCGAGCGCGACTATTCCGTCTAGCATGCACTGCAGGCGCCTTTTTTATTGCTCTCTTTTTCTTTTCCTTCTCCCCCGGCTCGCTCTCCTTCTCCTTTTGTCTTTGACTCGCGCCTCACGTTGGCCACTCTCCTACTCGTCTTACCTATGTTTATTGGCCGTTTTCGTATGCTTAAATGAATTTACCGATTTTTTTTGAAAATATCAAGTTATTCGAAAAGTATTTCTATGCAAATACGTAGCTGCATGATCTATTAGTATGGTTAATTGTTTATATGTAAAAAGCAACGGTTTGATCGTACAAATAATTCTGGAATGATTCGAATTGACAAATTTGCGTGTTTTCAAACTGTAAATGCAAATATCACACTGTTATCATCGAGTCGCTTGCATGTTCGTGGTATTACGTTATGAGCCCGAACCAAGCCAAATAGTTTTTCTCTGATAACGTAAACACTTTTCCACCAAATTTATTGATAGTGGCTAATAATTTTTGGTAAAAAATAATCAGTATAAGCAAAACCGCCAAGTCCGGGGTCTTATTGGGATATTGAAAACGTTAGCAGAGTGTTGAAAGAGCAATATAAAAGCCCAAATTCCTGGTGTATTAAATGACAACAAAAAGTAGTGTTATAGTAAGTGATGTAGAAGCTGGAGCAGTCGCGAGTATAAGGAATACGCAGAGCTCGTGGATGGCACGAATGTATAGCGCAGCTGTAACACCGAGAGCAGAATGGTGCTATCGTACGCGCGTACTCGTACACATTTATAAGCGCATAAACATGTAGAAATATCAAGAGGAAGGAGGAGAAAATGGAGAAGCAGCGTAGGGCTCGCCCGAGAGCCACGCGGTTGCGGATCTATCGTAAAGAGCAAAGTGCAAAAAAGAAGCGACGGGGCCTCGGGAGGGACCGAGGGGCGCGCGGGGGCCGCGATAAGGCCTTGCGCACACTAGCGCCGCCTCGTTATTTCCTCGAGGCTCTCCCGCGCTCTGCTGGACCGCGCTCTCGGTGCGCGCATAAGCATACGTACGGGCGGGCGCGAGGCAGCGCACCCACACGCCGAGGCAGCCGCGCAGGCACGCACACGCGCGCAGCAGACTCGGTCTGTCTTTCTCGGTCCGGCGTAATTAATTGCCGGCTCGCGCGCGAGACAAGAGAGCGAAGGCGCCGGCGATGGAATGGGCCTAAGTGACGGCAACTATTCCACGCTCTCCCGACGTTCAGCCGGCCGCCGCCGCCGCCTCCCTCGCTCTCCGTCACTCTTTCCCGCTCGCGTTCAGCTTGTACGTATGCCTACGGGGCCTCTCCGATGCTACTCCTTCTCTATCTCTATCGCCACCTCTCTCTTGCTCTCGCATTCCTCGCGGCCGTCACTGCCGTATAACCGAGCGCGGTTTTACGCGCGCTTTTAACACGCGCGAGTTATCTCCCGCTACCCCCACCCCACCTCTACTCTCTTGTCTGCGCTCACTCTTGCTTCTCGAGGCCCCATCCCCCCGGCCCTCCCTATCTCTCCCGCTCAGTTGTAAATTATTTCTTTTACGCGAATTCCCGTAAACAAATTTTTCTCTCTCCCTCCTTCTTTTTGGTCTCGCGTGTTTTTCGCCTCCCCGACTATTTGCCACAGGCCCATTTGCTAATTTTACAATTAATGACGATGCGATTATAAACACTAGCATTATGCCGAGCGCGCGCCTATTACTATTTCAAAATGCTCTTATCGTAATTTGCCATTTTATGCTCCTCTCTCGCTTCCTCTATCCTTTCTCGCAATCCTTAATTTCAACTTTATACAATTACACGTTACGCCCGTATATGCTTAAAGATTTATATGCCTCTGCTTTTTTTACTAAATAAACTCTTATTTTTCTCGTTCCAGGTAAGTTCTGTTTCCTCAACCTAGCGATGCGGGATCATTGACGAAATTACGTAAGTAGAATAAAAATAAAGAGAGGGAGATGGAGGAAAAAAAGAATGAAGCTAAAGACGTGGAGGAGCGAGTAAAAGTGGTGGTCATTAGTCGTGTGTCGATTGCCGGCTCCGTTTACACAGCGAAAGACGCGCAGACGTGCGAGCAGTAAATTCCCAAGTCATCGTAATGAGCGCTTATATACGTATATGTGTACGAAGAGACGGACGGAGCAAACTTCTCGAGGCCCAGCTCTCACTGCATCCAGAGCTCGGTAATAAACGCGAGAGCGAGAGAGAGACAGGAGGGGGGACAGGTGCTTCGCTGGTTACTAGCTGCACTCGGATACTGCGGGCTTTGGCCCCGGAGCGGCTCTCCTCGCCTCCCAATTTGCAAGCCACCCGACGCATCCGCACCGCATACGTACACAGGCGCACGCGCGCACGCCAACAGACGCTCTCTCTCTATCTCTCTCGCGACCGCATGTGCAAGCACGCGCGGCGCACAAACATATATCCCCATCGGCTATCTCTCAAATTAATATCGCGCGCCCATGACACGCAGGCATATAGACATAGCCGTCCCTCTCCAACAGCCGCACACTCGAGAGCACCCTGCAACGTCCCCCTCGCCCTACCCCTACCGCCACTCACGTCCGGCCGACATACGCGCTCTCGCCGCGTGTACTCCTCGTAATCCAGACTATCGCATAACACCCTGCCCCCGAAATTCATCCCCGCCTCTCTGGCTCTCTCCCACTTTTTATGGGCCAGCGAGAGAAGAGTTTGGAGCTGGTGCCTAAACAGCCTAAGCTGCCTCGAACAGCCGCGATTCATTGGCTTTAGCCTAAAGAGGGGACAGCCGGGGCTGCGAGCGAGACCGGCCGGCTCTATCGCGCTTATTAGGGCGGATACCGCAAGCAGAAATAATAACTCGGTGCGCCCGAGAGGGGGAGAGCCGCACGCAGTCCCGGCGCGTGTGTGCGCGTGCAAGCCAGAGACCCGCGCGCGGCAGTACAGCGGCTATAGGGCGCGTGAGACCGCTGAGCGAGAGAGCACTCGGCTCACTAGTGCTACTACTGCACTTGCGGCCACTGCGTATATGCGTATTAAATAAATATATAACGCGGATATAATACACGCGGCTCTGTTGGCGCGAGCGCGAATCAAGCCACCCCCTCACTCTGCTCCGCCCCCCTCGTTCAGCGCGCTAGCTACGAGCCATTTGTACACCCCATCAATTGTATGCGGTTTTCTATTCCACTTTGGCCCACCGCAGCAAGCGACACCCTACCTCCATCCTCTTTACCTCACCCTCCCATTTCGCCGCAGCATAATCTTTTGCCACGCTTCGATTATTCTCGTCGATCATTTTTACCTTTCTATTTTCACCCGGTTTTTTTTCGTCTCCCTTTTTTATTTATTTTTTTTTCTTTTTTTTTACGCCCAGCCTGCGTCGCTTGGGGTTTTTTCAAACTACCCAACTCTGTAAACAACTATTAACGCTTTTATACCTCAGCTCTTTTTTCTTTTTCATCTGCACGTGTATTTTTTATAATACAACACTAATTGTCATTTTATTTGCTTTTCTAAAAATCCACATCTTTTCCTTTGGATTCTTTATTTAAAAACTACTCACAAGTCGTATACAAAGCACTTGATACAATTAACCTTGATTGAGTAATAAAATAACGCAAGAAAAAATAAATCGGCTATTAAGGTAAAATCAAGATAACATGTGGCTTTCTCGTCGAGCACAAGTAGCTCATGGGATCTCCGGATCCATTAGCATTTGTTTACCATAAAGATTAAGGATTTGTCCGATAATAGGGAGAGCTTTTCAAGAGCGTATTACCAACTCCATCTCTCTCCTCTAGTTTTCCCCCCTAAGGACGCCGAAATAAAAGTCATACATATAAGCGGGAGAGGGCTAGACTAATATCCGGGTAATCTCCGTGTCTGGACGCTCGATTTATCAATTGTGCGGCCGCTAATCCGATGGGGTGTGCGACTGGCGCCCGGCTGCGAGAGAAGAATGGTGAAAGAGCCGAGCTCTGAAATATTATAATATCGCCCCCCTGGGGGATGATGTTCGCTTACACACCCTATACACGTCCCGCTCTCTTCGGCTCTCTTTCTCTCGGGGCAGTTATTAGGCGGCCACCAACCACTTGGCTTTACCGCAATTAACATAACAATGTCGGCTATAATTGCGCTATATAATCGTAACTTGACGCGCGCGCACTGCGCTGCACCATATTCCGCTCTTGCCTCGTCAGCGCCCGTCTAAGGCCGTATTTCAGCTACAAGTGCACACCTATCAATTGTCCCTGAACCCCTTCTTCTTACTCTTCAAAACTTGAAAAATTTCAATTTTTTCTCAACTATAACGCAACAATATTTATATTGTATAGAAAATCCAACGATCTGCAGGTGCAGCACAATCAAAGCAATTGATTTAAAAGTAGACATATTACATATCCAGCTCGAGCATAATGGCCTTTTAATTTCCAATAAACGAAAGAGAAACAGGCCATGTTGACCCTCGTACTTTCCATACACACCCATCCGACGTACGCTGACTTGCCCTCAAATTATCAAGATGATATTTTTGTCCGGCGCAACTCCCTCTTCTTTATAATCATTAAAATCCAATTTTCATTGATTTAAAGCCCAGCTATGCGCCCGAAGGGAAGAAACGCAGAAAGGAGAGAGAAAGAGCAGCAGCAAAGAGATATAGCGGGACTCGAGATGCCGCGTTCAATATGACAAAGCCAGCAATTTACGAATAAACAAGCCTTTCGAACGGGCAGTATACATAGCGTCGGAGAAGTAAGGGGCGTAGTTAAGAAGCGTAACACACCGGCATGCTTGAGCTCGTCGCGTGCGAGCGAGGCTCTCCCCCTTTCTCTCTGTCCCCTCCCTATTTTTGCCGCCACATTTCATATTTCCCGTATAATGTATATCGTGCGAGAATGCGGGGCCCCCAACTCTGCCCGGCGTTCGAGCGTAGACGATCATTAGGGCTATTGTCAACGCCATTCAATAAATACACTCGATTTACCGATGCGGTGAGACCGCACCACTCTCTGACTGTCTGTGCATCTCGCCACTTGGCATATGTACGCGAGCCGCCTCCCGCCCCCTCGAGCGGCCCTTATTATTACACCTGTTATTGCAGGACAATTTCAAGCCAGCGATCACTCGTCTCGCGACTTGCAGTAGCGGCAGCAGCAGCAGCTGTAATTGATATAAAACGCTATTAATCACTTATGCGCTCGCGCTCTCTCCCTTTTTCCGGCGCAACGTTAATGCTGAAAATTAGCTGGCATTTAGCTCTTATCTGCTCGACTGGCTTAAAAACACTTAGAGGCAACCCCGGGAATTGCGAGTGAATCGAAACGGGGAGAGCGTCATTTCAACGGAAAATAGTCGCGGATAAGAGAATACACCGATCGAAGGATACATTACGGTACGGAAAATTAAAGAAAATGTGAGAATGAAGAGGAGGGAGAAAACGGCACACGCGAGACTGCTCGTTTCGAATACTCGATTCTGTCGATCGCTCGAAATGCTAAAGCGTTATCTCTGTTGTCAATAATTTACTTGCAGGCCGCTTGCGATTCAGAGACAAACTGGACTCGTGTATACGAGCACTCGCGAAGGAGAATGTTTATTTAAAGAGGACCTCGCTTATCCCCGGGGGACTACCTACACGCGCGCGAGAGAAAGCGGCGATTTTCGAAAATACAATGACCGTCTTTACCTGTGCTTGTATCTGCGTGCGTGCACGGCTCCGATTAAGCTTTTGCTCTCGCGCCTGAGAAAGACGACGGAGGAGAGAGGCAAGGGGACAGTGAGAGTCGAGACTTTGCATATAAAGTCGGCAGCGAGCCGGCGATTGGTTATTCGAGGGAGGCAATGGCCAGTTGTCGTTTACGCTGGATCGACTTCTCAAACCTGTCGAGGAGCGCCGGACGCACTGCACTGCTGATTGCCAAAGAACCCGATGAATACGCGCGCGCACGGGAGCTTGAACTTTAGCGAGCGTACACTCGGCTCGGCTCTGCTGTCGCTTCACAACAGCCTAACGAGAGAGACGCTGGAAAAAGAATAGCAGGGGCAAAAATATGAGGGTACGTCAGAGGTAAAGCCGATCCGACAATACTGGCCCCCGGTGCGTCATTAGGATTTTCTGGGGCTGGCCGGCGTGGAGGGTCCGGTCGCTGCATATTTCTACTCCCTCCTTGCTCCCTCTGCTCTCGAGTCTGCATGCCCGCCGTGCTTGTCTCGTAAAGTGGGGGCTTGGCCGAAGATCCATTAGCTCGTTATCACTTTCCCTCACTTTGTGTGTAACCAGCCCAGCGGCTAGCCTACACCTTCTACTGCAACGTCTCTAAACTGATTCTTTATGGCTCCGTAAAGCGCAGCTTTAACCGCACCCGGCAGTCACGCGAGCTTTGCTTTCTAGTCTTTTTATTTCCTTCATTTTTTTTCTTTTTATTCACTCTGATATTCTATTTTTTATTCTCGTACACTCTTTGCAAGTTTCATTAAATAATGAATTATGTATTACTGTGTGAAATTATATTGTATTAAAATTTTGAGATTGTAAAAAATAATACCGGTCTTTGCTGCGGAGTAAAGAATTGGGTAAAAGGATACGTTGATAAAATCTGAAGGAAACACATCAAGAGTCGGACGATTGAAAATCGACAGAGGTGTTTTTCAAAAGTTGAGCCTATCTAGACAGATTCACAGAGAGCCAGCTGCTGTTGATAATACGAAAAATTTTAATGGAAAAATCGAGAAAGAAAAGTAGCCGGCAAGAGTATTAAACGTGGCATTATAACAACTGAGCTACTAGTCCGCGAGAGCTAACGCAAGCCTATGCAGCGCCGGCAGGCCGGTATGAGTTTATACTTTGGAAAGAGCAAAGAGCGGGAGGCAAGCCGAGGGCCGTATATGCGCGCGAGCGCGGCGACCATTAACCTCGTTTGCAAAGGAAGATTAAGCGCGTTCTTCGCAGATTTCGCGCTTGTTTCTGGGAGCTCGTTACATCGTCCTCGCTGCTGCTGCCTCGCTCCCATCCTCCCGGCGTACTTTTTTCTTTATGCTTATGTTTTTTTTTGCCCCGCCTGCCCCGAGACTTGATCCGATGAAACGAGGCTCTAATATCGTCCAATAGTGCGCTTTAGCGAAACTCGTCCCTACGTATACACATACTCCCCCGTCGCTCCTCATCCCTTCCACTCGTCTGCTTTCCCTCTCTCTCTTTAACGTGACTCTTCTCTCCATCTCGCAAGCTCTTCTCCCCAGGCACAGCAGCAGCCGCCAGCGCCTCTTTCTCCTACTTCATTATATCACGATAATAATGCGCAAGTATATTGCAACGCGCGCACGCGCGTGTGTCTATTCAGGGAAAGCTCAAGTGTGCTCTCGCGGCACAAAAGCGCTGACTCTGCGTTTTGCAATGCCGAGTTTCAATGCGCTTTCATCCGGCGACCTTTTTCCGCGAAAAATTAAATACATCCCTCCCCGGCAGAGTGGAAGAGGGAGTATAGAGTAAGATGCAGAGGAGGAGGAGCCGGAGGAGAAAGCTCGCGAATCGAGCTGGCTGGGCTCACGTCAATTTGTTTATTTTATACGTCAGCGCGGAAGCACACCCGCGTCTATACGTGTATAGAGTCGAGGGGCTTTGCGCAAGCAAACCATTCGCTGGGAAAAGGAGAAGGATCTCGTACCCCCTCTCTCTCGAGCTTATTACGAAAGAATTAAGAAGAATAAGAAGGCGTGTGAGTGCGTGAGTTGACTCGCCGAAGCGTTCTCCGCTTATTATCAATTTATCCTCAGGAGCGAGCAGCAACACGAGCCACAGCGTGTGTGTTTGCCTTACCCGTCACGGTTTTCCGGGCCCGCCTAGCGGGCTCCGCTGTACCGCGCGACTGTGCGTCTGCCTATATCACAAGCTTCTCGCGCTCACAACGCCCCCGCAACTGGAACGCACTATTCGGCTAAGCGAGGCAGGCGGCTCCTTTTCTCTTTTTCCGCCGTTGCTGGGCAGGAGGAGGAGGGGGGCTCGCGCGACGCGCGTGTTTATATATAGGAGGCCGAGCGAGAGATCAAAGGCGAGCTTCGGCTTAGGTTAGCTGGGCCGCCGACGCCGTGAGAGATCGGGGCGCCGGGGAGAAAGAAGCCGCGCTCCGGGTAAACGGGGTTAGCCGCAGGAGAAGAGAGGCAGGGGGCCGCTCTCGCTCTCTTTCTCGCATAGTCGCGCCCCGCGAGAGATGATATGTATAAATGCAGCGCGAGGCCGGTGCGCGCGCGCTTGTGCGGCCCCCTTCACAACTGATGATCCCCGTACGTCGAGCTTAACGAGTCGAGCCCGCTCTCGGGAATCTTGTGTTTCGACTTCCATATGAGCCGTGACGAGAGAAAGAGAGAGACGGAATGTGAGAGAGCAAGAGAGAGAAGGGGGCACACTGGTGCTGCCGCAAAGGCTTAGGCCGCTAATAATACTATTATTTATCGTGCGCGCGCCTATTATGTTTGTTTCCTGCTTTTTGATACATGTCCGACTTTCTAGCTCTTTGTTCATTTTAACGCCTTTTCTAGTTTTTTTTTCTTTCGTCGCTTGCTTTGAACTAAAAATATACATTTTTCTTATTATTTTTAGAAAATTATTTGCCATGTTACTCCACGCTTTTGAAACCTTCTCTTTTTTTCTACGGTCGTACAATTTCAAGATTAAGACTTGGTAATTTATTATTTATCTTTTAATTATGATAGGCTCAGTCAATATTACAATAAATTATTTTCAAGACAATAATTAGAAACGATATTTTTATTTTACAATAATATTCCAATTATAATTTTCTTTTTCTTTCAAGCATGAGAAAACTATGCCTATTAGTTACGAAAAGACGAGTCTAAAAGTCATTTAAAAAAATTATTTAAATAATGTATTTTACTGAGGCAATTTTATTGAATATTGATTAATTGCAATTACATTAATAAGTTACTTCAATTAAAATAACGAATGAATGAAATTGATGTAGCTTAATAGCAGTCTTATATAAACCCTAACTGTAATTTATAGTGTAAATATTTCAAAATAACTATACAAGCTACATAATTATTTTCTCGTGACAACGTAGTTTGAAAAATAAACTATAGAGAGAGATAGCAGCGCTAAAGAACATGAATATTCTTTTAAAAGGATTACAGGCGCTCGATAGAACATGATTCAATTAAATTGCTTGCAATTAATCAGTCACTTCTTCTTGATACTTTTCAATTCTGCCAGCCGTACCGTGTTATTTTCAAATTACCGATTTAAAGAAATATTTCGAAAAATGATTATAAAAAAGGAAGGTTTTAAATGAGAATAGAATCGAAGCAAGTAACGACAGAAACAACGAAATGGTCCCTCTATCGATGGCATATGAATAGTTTGACAAGTCATTGGTGTGATGTTGCAATAAAAGAGCCATAGCCGTAAGGACACGAGTCCAGATGGTAAAAAGGGGGGGGGGGCAGGGTTAGGCGACTGGAATAGAACATTAGAATTTTTAATGGGCTTTAAATTAACATTCGAGCATTTTGGGGAATTGAAATTCCGAGATAAATTATGCGACGTCGCCTGGGAGTTGGTAGAAGGAAAGAGCGAGAGCGAGAGCGAGAGAGAGAGAGAGAGTCGGAAATGGGATTGTTCGCGTAAAATTTCAAGAGTGTGTGGCTCACAGGCTCGCGCGGCCGCCGCTCTCGGTGTGCCCCCGCTGGCAAAAAAATGTCCGACTAGGACTCATTTAAATAATTTTATATGCAAATAAACCTCGCGCGCGCGCGCGCCCGTAGTTATACCGGCGTGGTCGAACATCCATAAAGCCGTGGCCGTGTCCGAAAGCGTTCGCCTCCCCTCCTCCTGCTTCCACCGCCAGCCCGCGGGTGTCGAGGTGCCCCGAGGCGGTTTCGGCCCACGTTAATTCACCGGCGGCGAATGGCCGGAGCCCCGGCTCATCGGACACCTCGATGCTGCTCCCCCCGTGAGCGTCTCCAAGAAGCGGAGGGAAAGACAACGGAGAGGCGCGCACATTCAACACTTCCGGCTCGCTCGCGCTGCTCGTCATGGCCGATCATCCGTCTCGCAGCAGGCAATCGCGCCGCGATCTATCGGCATATGCACGAGCGGCTATTCTCGCGGCCCTCCTCCTTCCGCTTTCGCACGCGAGAGCATCTTGGCTCTCGCAGGCATGCCTCGGCTCTCCGACGACTCCAGCATGGCCGTAGCCCGTACACGGATCTGCCGCCGCCGCTGGAATATTTTCCCGGAAAGCCGGCGCAAAGACGAGCTAATGGCCGACTCGTGCTGCGAATTTTAAGCTCGCTCCCTCGCCTGTGCTATTGCTGCTGCTGCTGCGAGCGTTTGCCGTCGTTCGTTCGGGCCCGCGCGCCGGCCGTGCGCGCAGCTTTTCGAGTCTGCTAATGCTCTTTAAATGTTGTACGTGCTCATTTGCAATCAAGCGGACGTTTACTTTTTTCCAGCTTTCTTACCCCGGCCCCCGTTGCTGCTGCCGCACGTACGCTCTGCACTTATTTGCATCTTTTCACTCTTTACTCCCGACCGCTTGTTTCGTGGAAATTTCACGATACGCAGTATTCGAGAGAGAACCGTCTCTTGTGCCAAATATTAATGAAGCCGAAGAAAAAGTGTACAAGCAGAAACGAGCGTGTACGCGCGGGAGAGAAAGAAAAATTGATGAGAAAAATGACGGATGGCCGCGGTCGCGTTTGCATACGGAGAAGGTTGTACGCGTGCGTATAAGTAGGCGGGAGAGATGGCGAGTATATAGAAGAGAGTGGCCGGCAGCGGCATCAGCAGTAGCAGAGCAGTGCCGGGTCTCTGGTGAGCAGCTACACGGCCACTGGATGCTGCTTCCGACGGCCGTCGACCCAATTAGGAAGCGGGGAATATAGAGGCCCTTGTTAGCTGGTTCCGTCAATTCTTAAAGTGGCAGCGGCACGACACTCTCCCTTCACCGGCTTCTCTTCGACTCTCTCTCTCCTCCTTCTTGGCTGAAGAGAGAAATAAGAGAGAGCGAGTAAGAGAAGAAGCGAGAGAGAGAGAGAGAGAGAGAGAAAGACGAGCGAAAGATGTGTCGAGAAAGAGAGAGGGAGAGAAGGGGAAGGGTGAAGAAAAGAGTGTGCGCGTATATACACTGCATGTGCACGAGCGCGCGAGGTCGTCGTAGGCTCGGTGTCAACGTTATAATGGTGTGCATGCATATGTGCACGCGCGCGCGCTCGAGCTTACTAACTTTTTATTCGCTATGCTTTCTCTCTCTTTTTTTTCTTTTTTTCTCCTACTCTCGAGTGCAGAAATTTGCCTCTTTTTCGTTTAAACGGCAACTCAAGAAAGAAAGAAAGAGAGAGAGCGACTTAAATATTTCTCATATTTTTAATCAACCCGTTTTCTTAATTACGTTTCTCTATCTCTACATTTCTACCTGCTTTTCTCAGAGTTTTACGATTTTCCGCCTGGCAATTAAACGTTTTGAAAATGTTTCGTCTCGTGAGATTACCAGTGTTTAAAACTCAAGTTGTTAACTTGTGACAAAAGATACAAAAAAACAATATCCAGCTTTATATTCGTCGTCGGCATCTGTGGAAATAAATGACTCGCGAATCGACGACAGCCGCAACAAAATCTTGTGAACGGTTGAAATTTTTGTCGGAAGAAAGACTTTTTAACTTCTCAATTATAACTTTCTGGATTAACGTGTTTTGGAAAATACTGATGCATTTTAGAACAATTAGTAAACGAATTATATAAACGGTTAAACGACTCTAAATTCCGAGTCAATATTTACCTTCTATTTGTTAATATTTGACAAAGTCTTGCTTTATTAAAAGATTATTTTTCAAAATATCCCGACGTCGATAGGGATTTACAACATCAGAGGAACTCGTAAACACAGTGAAACTTGTTCAAATTTTGCAACATTTTTGTTGAATTGTTATTTCAAGTTGGCTTATTAACCACCTTTGAGAACGGCATACTACATCTGGAAAATATACATGGAACGCGTAAAATTGGATATTAAGGTAGAGGATAGCAGAAGGGGAAATACGCAGAAAATAAATGGACGAGCATTTAAACGAATCGCCTATCCATTTCCGAAAGGCGTTCAGCGAAATCCGTCAAGCGTTAACCGGTCGAGCCGACTGCCGGTCGCTCGGCGAGCGCATCGTCCGATCGTGGCTCCCGAGAGCCATTACTTTCGTTCGGCAGCCGCGAGGCAGGAGAAAGAAGTGCTTCTCGCGGGCGCGACAGGAAGAAGGCCATTTGGAGAAATGAGCGCCGAAAATCCGAGCACGCCTCTCTCGCATCCAACGGGCGCACTTGCTCCGATAATTTACGAGAGGGAAGCTGCGAGTAAGCGCAGGCAATTAACGCGCCCAGAGCCGGCTTCATTGCAACTCTGCGCCCTCCTTCTTATTGCTATCTTTTTCCAACTCTCCACGGCTCGGATCTAAGCGCACACAGACTGAGAGTGCCTCGTGCGTGCATTTCTGGTGCCGCGGATACGCATACAAGCGCAGCTTTATTGCAATATCACTTCTGCTCCTGGATGATGATGACAGCTACAAGCTGAACGCTAATGTAGGTTTGGTGAAAATAAGCTTGAAATTGCGTACTAACGCCGCTTTATTTCTAGACCCGAAGTTTCAGCTGGCTACGTGTGACGGGGGAACTTGCAAGTTGCTTCCTATGCCTAGCTACTTTTTCCACTGCTATACATAGCAATTGCTAATTGTTTGTACCACATGGAACTATAGAAAGTCCAAGTTTTCCAACACTTTTCATTTTTATACAAGTCCAACTTGACAAGTTTAAACTATTTTAGTTTTGAAAATTGTCTTTTATATTCTTCCGTGCGTGTTTTTTCTTCTTTTTTTTAGATTTACGTTTAATTGATCTTTCATAATGCAGGTAGTGAAAAAGCATCGATCGATACGTAAAGTGTTTCTATAAGCGTATCATGCTGAATAAATTTTTTATGAAAAGGCTACTACCTCAATTTTTCACTGTTAAACTAGCGTAAATTTTGAAAAATTCTGCCTCTAGAATATTCCACGTAGAATGAAAATCTACCAAAGACCTACGAGAAGGACATTAGGGGGAGGGGCACAGGTTAACGTTTCCAATGGACAAGTCTATTTTTTCTGCGCAAAGAGAGAAAGAGATGGGCGGGGGGAAAGAGGACGGTGGAGTTGTAGAAATGAGAGATGGGTTATTATATATAGAATAGATGGAGTGTTCCCCTTGGGCCCACTTGGCGGAATCCACAGAATCCGCCCCTGTGCAAACAACCTGCTGCGGTCTCCCAGTCTCGCTGCGCCGGGGAGAATGAGAGAGAGAGAGGTAACTTCGTGTATTACCCTCTATTAATATCATAATATAAATATAACTCGCATGTGCCGAGAGCGCTAAGCGCATCGAGCTCGTCAGAGTCGCCGAGCGAGAGAGAACCGGTATGGGGATAGCCAAGCACGAGAAGCAGAGAGCGAGAGAGAGAGAATAAGGGGCGGGAGTGTAGAGAGCAGATCAAGCGCGCTCGGCAAGCGAGTTGGTGACATGGCTGAAAGAGAGAGAAAGAGAGATTGATGCGGTCGCGTGCGCCTGTGTCTGTGTGTGTATGTATGCACGCAGCAGACACAGGCTCATATACACGGATCCCCGCGCGTACTCATGGGGTTGGAGAGTAGCAGTAGCATATACGGCCGTTCGACATCGAGTCGCCGAGGGCTTGCGTCTAAGGGGGAGGCGAACCCTGGCGAACGCGGAGCAGGCGGCTCGGCTGGAGGGGAGGGATGGGGGCAAAGAAAGCAGAAGGGAGCAAGTGGCGCGTGATGAGTAGGGTGTGTTACACGAGCATTATGCACGATCCTGCTCTCCTTGCTCTGAGCCCCGTGCCATCTCGTATACTCGCTGCTGCGTGAGCGTGTGCCTCTGTCTCTCGGTCTTGCGTGTAGTTTTGCCAGCCATCCTGCTCGCTTGCTATTACTTCTTTTTCTCTCAGCACTCGGCGTATTTTCATTTGGGGACTCGAAGTATATACATGTATACGCGCGGCCGCGCTGCGAACGGACGAAAAAGAATTGTTGGGGGCTTAGACAATTGTATCGCGTAATCGTTCCATATCGGATCCGGAGCAGCCACTCCTCCCCCCTTTGCTCTAGCCCCCTTTTTGTTCTCTCTCTCTCCCTCTCTTGTCTCAATTGCTCGACATTTGCTTCTCTTGCTCAGACTTCTCGGCCCAGTGTCGCACAGACTGCGCATTCATGAACTTTGGCTACTCCCGCCTCCCCCCCCCCCCCTCCCTTCCTTCCCCTTGTCCGAGCCATGGCAGATTATCTTTTATCTTAAATTTTTATTTCAAAGACCTCGGGCGCGTGTCTCACTCGCTTTGTCTTTCTGTTTTTTCGATGTGTACATTCACAACAGTCCAGTCCCGATTGTCAGACGAGTAAAAACAGTCGAGGTTTTGTCTTGTTCGCCAATTCATTAAGCGAGCTATGGTTCACTTTATACCCACACACTGTACAAAGTATCTGCCTATCTTTAAGTACAGCTTGCTTACAATGCTGCTGTACATAGTTATGGAATTTTCATTAATCAATCTGGCTAATTATTTTATTTTTTATTCATCCTTTGGTTTCACTGCAGGGTTACATTTATAAATATACACATTTATTTTTAATACGTAGAATGCAATTTTTGTCATTAAACAAAGTCATGAGGCAGATTTTATCAGTAAATTTTTAATGTTTCCCATTTTTTTCCCATCTTTTTCATTGGATAAACAGATAGTTTGTGATGAAAATTCAAATTGTGTTTAAAAAAATAGTAATTGTACCAAAACCGCATAACTGTATGAGAAAATAATGTTTTTTCAGTTATTTGTTTAATTGAGCTTGAGGCTTTTTTGGCGAACAAAAATCTCGTAGAAGGGATAAAGAGAAAGACAGAGAGAGGTAGATCGAAAGATTCATTTGACGGTTGGAAAAAAGAAAAAGTCGAAGCGTCATTGGAAGAAGAGACTTTGGGGGTGGGAGAGTATGGAAGGGATGAGCGAGAGCAAGTCACTTTGGAACAAGGGCAGAAGAAGGAGAAGTAAGGATAATTACAAAGAGAACGCCAGAAAGGGGAGAGACTACGGACAAAACGAGAAAGAGAGAGAGAGAGAGAGCGAGAGGTGGGTGTGGGTGGGGGGGGGAGAAAAGGTGGATGCTGCCGAGGCGGAGAGGACAGGAAGGCAAAAGACGAAGAAGAATCGGAAGCTCGAGCGTTCGATCCGTTCCGCGACGGAGCGGCATCTCGTGCGCAGTAGCAGCGACCGCACGTGACGTCGCGTTGAGGAACTGCGCTGAGCTGGAGGTGAAAAGAAGAAGACGACTAGGCAGTGAGAGAGAGAGGCAGTAGGGCCCGCGAGCGAGAGCTCGAGCGGCGTTCACGGCACGACGGGTTACATTGGTCCACTCGACTCGAGTGCCTACTCCTAGGCTCTATGCTACAGCGCCCGAGCTGTGCACAGAGCCGCGGGAGAGAGAGAGAACTGCCTACACCACCCCCTACTTTGGCCCCTTCTTCTTTCTTCTCCTCTACATGAATAAAAAAGTATAAGGAAAAATTACTATAGTTTGTAGTTTACGCAGGACATACTCCATTTATAGAGAATTTTACTGCATGTATCATACACGCAAAAAAAAAAAATTATGTAGATCAGTATAGTAAAATTTAAAAAAGATTGTCACAAATACACGTACTTAAATACTAAAAGTTATTTATACTGAGTTCCAACATACGTGACCAGTTATTACCGTATCTAATGACAGTATTAATTAGTTGCTGTCTTTCTAGACTCTTCTCGCAAGTTCCTGGATATCTTCACAATTCATATACAAGATGACTGTTCACCCTTACGTTACCAAAAAAATAAGGTTCGATAATTCCAACGAATTAGTAAAAATTAGAATCCAGTATAGCAAAATTATAGGGATAAAGTATAGTAAAATTTATGTTTGAAATTTTACTATACTGTGTAACAAAATTTCTTATAAACCGAGTATTTCTACCGTAGCTATAAGGTATAGTAAATTTTATAAATACTTTTTATAATTTTTATCTATACTTTTTTTACGTGTATACGCTTCATAGTTCGTAGTAGCACGCAGCTCTACAGATTACCCCGACGACCCACGCTCCATGCGCCCCCGCTCGGCTGGCGTGTCCCCTTAGACTTGCCTGATAAATATTTAATGCATGAAATATTTAATTAACTTGGCTACCCTCTTGGCATCTTCCTCGCTATAGTATGACAAGAATGCCCAAAAAATCGTGAAAAATTTCCTCTACCATAAAATCTACTTGCATAGCAAAGAACTTATTTGCCAAACTTTTTGGGGGATCACGAGTTTGAATCTGCAAAACGAACGGACCAAACAATATCCAAATTCGCAATAATAAAAAATTAACGGCCAATAAAAAAAAAGTAAAAAAAGAAGTCCCTTGGACCAAGAGTCACAAGAGAGCGGCAGATTCGCGAGTTTACGCACTGCAAAGTGGGAGATGGTTAGCCGAGGAGTCGAACGCGAGTGCGTGCGAGATGGCGGGGAGTGGATAGGTAGCAGCGCATACGATTTGCCGCTTAAATAATGAAGTGAGGAGAGCATTGGCGCCTCATCGCTCGAGCGCGACATGTGCCGAGTTGCGTCGGGTATATTAATGGCAATCACGCTGCCGCCCGTTACCGCGATGCCACTGTTCCTGCCCGTACAGCCACTGTACTGCATTTTTCATCGAGTCAGGTAATTTTCCGTAAACGTACTCTTGTTTTTTTTCCTCTCTTTACCACGCGAGCGAGAGTGAGAGAAAGCGAAGGAGGGTTCGCCGGGCGGGGGGGAGGGTGCTGAGTGCGTGCGTGCGTACTCTCGAGCCGGGCGTCGCGCACGCTCATCGGGGCGCTCGCTTGATAATTATGCGGTTATATTTCTGCGGCTTGTGCGCACATATAGGGAACGAGAGGGCAGAGGAAGAAGGCTCTATCGCCTGCAGGTTAAATGCAGCCGCTAACCGAGGTCGGCCGCTAGCTTTTCTTACTCCTCCCCTCGGCCCTTGTGTCATCAATTACTTCAAGCATTTTCGCTGCATCTTTCTCTCTCCTCTCGCTCTTTCTCTTTGTGTCATTCAGCTGTCTTTAATTATCTTACGCCATTGGCACTGGGAAAATGAGCCAGCTTGTTTAAGCCCTTATAAATTATTTATTAATTTGGCAACGTCCTTCGTCTGATGGCCCGGTGTATGGGTGTGCAGGTAATTGAAACGGAAAATTAGCGGTGTATTCGATTGATACCGTAAAGAAAATAACAATAATTTTGGTATCGCCATTTTGTACCACAAGTAGTTTCTTGTCCACTTGAGAAACATGAAAGAGATTCACAGCCAATATACCTGCTAGGCTCTTCAAAATTTTAATGAACTCTCAAGTGTGTATACGACTCGAGCTACGTAGTTGCAATTTTCAGTCTTGCCCCTCCTTGGAAAATTTTTCCGTTGAAGCATGCGTTTTAGCCAAGTCAAAATTTTATCTTAAAAAATAGCGCAAAAGGTCTATGAGTACAATGAAAAAAAAAATGATAAATTTCTATTCTGCGCATATATTTAAAAGCATATTAAAAACCTGGCACGATTCGCTGGCGTTTGGCATAATCTGCCCGAGCTTAGATCAATGACGTGGGAAATGGAAAGGGACGAGAGAGGAGTAAAAATACCTGGTAGTGGTAGGAAGGGGGGGGGCGGTGAAAAGGGCGGCAAGTGGGCGAGTCGGAGGAGCAGCGGATAGTCGGAGGCTCTCCGAGTTTCGCATAACCATATTTGGCTAATAGCTCGCGCGCGCGGAGGACTTGGAGCCGAATGAACTTCCGTCTGATAATCTGCGAGAGCGGGACCTGCGCGAGATACAAGATTGCACCGAGACATCGAGCGGCTCTGGGGTGCAGAGGGAGGGTGAGGCGAGGGGGAGAATAAGTGGGGGGTGAGGGCCAAGGCGCGAGCGCACGTAAGAAGGAGAGTCTCTCTCCCTCTCTTTCTCCTGCTCGAGAGTGGCCGGGGAGAACCGCTGGCCACCCTTATTAAGATTCCAGCTGTGGAATTCTACCTGCACGCTGCTCGCTACTGGTCTTAAGTAAATAAAACATGACCGAACCACGTAGTCGTCGTAGTCGTCGTCTCCTCGCGGCCAGCAGCAGCCGCTTCTGACGGCGACGCTGGGCCGCAACTCTCCTCCTCCTCCCGCTCGCTCGCGTTCTTTTTCTCCCGCTGTTTTTCTCCTCCTTCTCGTCCGGCTCCCTCGCCCCTTGCCCCGCTTCGCCGCTTCTCATAGCCAGCGCGTATATCTTTTATCTTGTTTTCCTGCGCGCGTCTCCGTCGTCTGCCTCCTGGCCCTTTCCCGCCCCCTCTCTCGCTCTCCGGCTGATTCTGCCGAGAGCTTTCCTCCATCTGGGCCCCTTTCCTGCTCTTGCGCGCTTACTCTGTTGCGCGTACACGCGTACTCGCGTGAGCACAGGCCCTTATTGCCCGCGCACTAGCGCGAGCTCTTCTTCCTTTCCTCTTCCTCCTTCCGTTTTCACCGTTTCACCATTCTTTTTCTTCTATGCGCCTATTTTTCTCCTCCTCCTTCTTCTCATTCTCTCTTCCTCGCCCTCCCCCTCTTTCTCTCACTTGCTCTTTCTTTTCTCATCCTTTTACCCATTATTTCGCCACTTCACCTACTTTAAACTTTCTTCTTTCTTTTCTTCTTCCCCGGCCATTCTATATTCTCCTTCGTTCCGTCTTTCTCTCATTCTCACCGAGACCCTCTCTCTCTCTGCCTTCCAGAACGCAAATGAAAACGGATTTTACGATCCACTTCTAAACTATTTGGCATTCCCATGAAATATTTATTTTCTACTTGGGCTCGCGCTCTCTTCTTGCTCCTGCTCCTGCTGC
Organism: Anagyrus pseudococci; assembly: GCA_030522585.1. Lineage (NCBI taxonomy): Eukaryota > Metazoa > Arthropoda > Insecta > Hymenoptera > Encyrtidae > Anagyrus > Anagyrus pseudococci. The sequence continues at coordinate 24,197 of JAPYYQ010000893.1, forward strand.
GCCGCATACCGCCTAAGCGTATATTTTTCTCTATTTTCTGCTTTATTTTAATACTCTTTCGCTAAGAGAAAAATTTATGCTGTAAATCAATTTCTATTGTCGATTTTACAGCCAAACTTTTACGCGCACGTTTCAAAAGTTATTTTTGCACATTGCTATAAATTCACCAAATGTAAAACATTATTTATATATTTTGTTGTTTATATCTTATATTCAACGTCTCATAATTCACATTTATTTCGCTTGCAAGCAACGCATAGCAATTCAGCAACGTTAAATTAAAAAAAAAACGTCAAATTCTTTTTAAATTTGCTAACGCGTAAGTGATCTACATAAACTGATAAGAATAAATAAGGGAAAATAAGTCGCTAGGTCGAAAATGAAGATTGACAAGAAAACTATTGGATAGCAGTGTAGACAAATGTTAAATAACGAGAGGGACGGAGGGAAATGCGGCGGTGAGGTCGATCAGGTATTACTCTCGCACCTCTGCTCCAGGGTTAGCTCGCAGTAGTCGAGGTTGGTCTGATGGTAGGAAGGAGGGTAGGGAGTGGAGGGAGGGTGCACGGCCAGGACGTGGTAACAGCGTGATGGCGAACCGTTTTTTAATATCCCCGGGAGCGATCTGTTTGCCAGCCCGTTATTCTCCGTGGCACGGTGGAGGAAAGAAGTCGCCGAGCCCGCCCGGCAGCTGTAGGGAGGCGCCGGGGCCGCCGAGAGACAATGCGACGGTGCAGCATGCGCGAGAGAGGGGGAGAGAAGAGAGCGCGTCAACGGGTGAACGCGACGACCTAGCGAGGGGGTAGGCCGTTGTCTTCGCGGCCCCCCGACAGCAGCAATCCGGCCTCTCGCCCGACTCCCCGACTATACGTGTTGTAGTCACCTACATTCCGGCTCTCCCCCCCCCCCCGCGTCGCCGTCGACGCCAGCACTACTCTCCTCCGCCTCCTCTTCGTCCTAGCGCGAAATTTCACTGGGCGCCCTCGCCCGATGCTCAACGAGAAAAAGCGGAATTGCGAGAAAGAAGGAGGAAGGATGCGGCCAGGAGGAGGGGCCGGTGGGCTGTCGCGGCTGGCGGCGGAGCTGCGGCAGCCGGCATACCGGGGGGTAGCGGGTGTCGCCCGACTCTCGGCCGGATATAAAGGCAAGACTTCCGGGCATAATCCGAGCCCCCGTGCCGCTCGGTGTATAACACTCGGGGTAGTCTTGCGCCGGAGCCCGGCTGCTGCTGCTGCTGGCGCTAGAACAAATCAAGCCGCCACCGCCGCCAGGAGGCCTCTCGCGTGTACGGGGCGCTGGCGCGGCGTCGGAGGCGGTAACGGGAGGGGGCGGGGGGCATTCATTGTTCCGAGGCCCCGGGCTATCAGGCGCGATTGGCGCCGGAAGACGACGCGCGCCACACTCTTTTCCATTTTTCCCTCCCCCCCCCGCCCCACCTCTCTCTCTTTCAGCGAGGGAGCCTGGAATCGCACGGGCGATTGGAAGCAGCAGCCTAGCTCCGATCCCCGAGCCAGGCTCTCCCCGGGCTTCTTCATTTTGCACGCCAATCCTCGGGCAGCGGCGCACACGGTTCCTCTCTTTCTCCCTCTCGTTTGCAGCCTCTCTGTTTCCTTCCATTCTCTCGGCGAGCGGGCGCGCGCGAAACACTCACTTAGTCGCCAGTCATTCGACAAGCGCTCCGGCTTTTGTTTAGCGCGCCGTATGTTCTCTTTTTTTCCTCTTCTCCTCCTGCTCTCCCGTACACCTATACATATACTGCCATTACTGCTACTCTCTGCTTCTCCCTATACAGTTCTGCTGCGACTCCGATGCTTTCCTTTCCATACCGTTGCGGCCCTGACGTCGCTGCTGCCTGCCCCCGCCGACTGCTGCTTATGTTAAGGCTAGGGCGTGATTTATAGAAACGAAAATACGACCTGCTAGACAGGCCAACGTCGTCGAACTTGAATATAAATTTTTCGAATGGATTCTTTTCATTTTCTTCCTCTTCAACTTCTCTCCTTCCCTTGCCACCACCACTCATCAACTCTTTTATTTTTCTCTTCTCAAACCGATCTCTTCTTAATGCATATATTATGCTAATTTAATTAGTGCAAAATTTAATTATTGATTCTCTAGGGACATATATAATTAAAGGAAACTTTCTTTTTTTTAATTCCGAAAGAAATCGATACTTATGCATAGAACTATGTAACATTTTGTAATGTTGGTCTGGAATGTTCTTTATATTTTATTTTTTACTATTTAAAACGTACGAATAAAACTAATTTAAATTTTTTCTGTTTTAGGTGAGTTAATACATCTTATTAGTTGCGACTTTCTTTGGTACGTAATTTTCTTGTTTCCTTTCTTTATAACCCGACGTGCTATTTATGGCTTCATCTTTTTACACCGTATTTAATGCCATTTATTTCGCTATAAATAATAGTAACATAAGCAATGATATGGAATCGATAAAAATACATTTATTCCAAGGACCTCTTGTAAAATTTGCAAATTCTCAGAAAGCACGAATGTAAAATGAAAAAAAGAAGAGAGAGAGAAAAAAAAGTAAAAAGAAAAATCGGAAGAGAAAGAGAGAGAAGTAATTTATGAGTAAAAAAAGGTGGCATTCAAACACTGGAGGCTTGCCTTTTCGTGACTTGAAAAATTCGAAATGCAAAAAAGAAGCATTTAAGGTGAAGGGGCCTAGTCGGAGAAAAGACGAGCGCGAGGAGAGAAAAGAAAAGATGCAACGAAGAAGGAAGCAGTTGAAGCAGGGAGAGAGAGAGAGGCGGGGGGATAAGGAGCATGTTCAGGTGCTTGGACGAGGGGGGGGGCGCATCTACGAAGAGGCGATGCTAGAGGTTCTGCGCGGCATGTACGCCCAGCCACGTGGTTGCAGGCGCATCTTTACGATAACGAAGAGACAAACAGAAGAGAGAAAAAAGTGAGATACGGAGCTGGGAAGGCTGTGTGAGCGTGTGGGTGGGTGGGTGGCTGAGGGCCCGAAAGCGAGAGGAGAAATGGAGAGTGAAAGAGAGACGGGGAGAAAGGGAACGAGTGTGGAGTAGACTATCTCTCGAGGCGAAGAGAGAAGCACCGAGGAGAAGATAGGAAAGAGGAAATGATGATGCGAAGAGAAAGAAAGAGAGAGAGAAAGAGCGAAGGACGCGAGAAAGAGGCAGCAGCCCGGCGGAAGAAAGCGTGCAACTGCGATGAGAGAGAGAGAGAGAGAGAGAAGCAAGTGGTACTGCTGGATGAGTTGCGCCGGGGGATCCCCGGTTCTGCTGGTACTGCACCAGACGCTAGAGGTTCGCGGACTCCCTCTCTGCCTCTCGCCCTCGGCCGCTCGTGAGGTATGTGCATTGTGCTCCAAGTGGCCAGTATGCGCGAGAAGAGCGGCCTACAAGCTCGAGGAGGAGGAGGATGAGGAGGAGGATGGAGAGAGAGAGAAGCACACACGGGGGGGGGGCGCTCCGGTGAGCGCACAGGCCTTCCCCCCACGCTTAAGCCTGCGGAATTCTAGGAACAGCGGCGTTCCATTTCGACTGCGGAATGGAAGATTCTCCCGAGAGAGAAAGAGCAGAGTATAGAAGGAAGAAGGAGTGGGCCCCGGGGCTGCGCGAGGGCAGAGGGGGGAGCACCAGGGAGTGAAAGCGCAAGAACAGGAGCGGCGGGGTCCCGAGGTCGCCGCATGGGGCCAGCCGAGAAACTTTTGACATCCAAGGACCCTGGACGGGGCCCTGCTGCTGCTGCTGCTGCTACCTTACAGACCGAGAGTGTAGTTCTCCGCGCGCCGGGAAGTATATAGGAGTGCGCTCTCTCGGCGCTTTATTTGTCTCGGCTCTTTATCCTGTTGGAAAACACTCGCTGTTCTTGCGGACGGACCTCCCTCTGGCCTCTTCCTCTCTCTCTCTCTCTTTCTCTGTGTACGTGCGGGCGCGGCTCTATCGTAAACGCGGATTTCAATATCCTGCTCCTCGTTTCTTGTTCGCCCCCCCTGCCCTCCTAGCAAAGCGTAATTACGTCGTTTCCTTGGCTAAACTTTGCCACACGCCGCTGAGAAATGACAACTGGTAAAAAAGAAGAAAACAAATAAAACGAAGGTCTCGGGCTCTTTTCGAATTTTTCAGTCTCTTCTTATTTTTTCCTAGACGCTGCGGCCGCTACTGCTCTTTACTGCGCAGGACCGCGCGGCTGCTGCTTTATCAATAATTCATAACGTCGCGCGCGCTAATACGCCACACAAACACGCGTTTTCAATCTTTCCTTTTCTTTTATTTTGCTTTGACGAGCGCGTCTAAACATTATGCCAGATCATTTTCGGCGTTTTCGTGAGAAAATACTCGCGCTTCGGGCCTGGCGATTCGTTCGGCTCACGTTTTTTTTTTCAACCACGCAAGCACACCCGAAACTGTACTTGTTATTATTCAGTTTTCTTCGGCCGACAATACGGTGAATTTTGTTTTATTCAACGAGCCAAGACAAATTTCGCAGACGCCTGAAAAGTATGGGAAAAATAGGCTGTAAAACTGTGCGTCCGAGTCGTGTCGAGTAGTAACTCTTAATTGAAAAGTATAGACGTTGCGAGAAGATTTTCTCGACTACCGAATAGCTTGATTTCCCCCCGCTTCTCCGCCTCAGAATTCAAGTACGAATCGAAATAGCTATAATTTACAATCAAGAAGGTATACGACATAACGTACAATTATGAATTAAAGATGAATCGTGGCAAGAAAATCAAAAGGGGGAAATAAGACCGAAGTAAAGACGGGAACAAACCATGCCACTTAGTACCTTTGCTATGTCGTTAGAAAATCATTGAAATCAACTGATTGCCCATTGAGATTATTGATGTGAAGAATAGTTTGCTTCTAGTCTGTAATACAAAAAATACTAGATAAATATTGGTTTAGAAAATGACGGTACAAAAGGCGCTTTCGCAGTATATCCAAATATTGAGTTTCTTTGAATGTTATATTACTTCCTTGTGTATGTTGACTCGACAACAGCACCGTATGCAGCAAAGGTTGTCGAACAGCTTAGAAGTTTCTATATAGGGATTCTGTAATTAAAATTTTTTTTTTAAATTGTCAAAAAAAATTTTTTGATTTTTGTCATTGCATTTATAAAATTCATTAGTTTTAATTAAAATCAAATAAACTCGAAATTTCTTTATTATACAAACAACAAAAATCAAAGTTGTAAAATAAGGTTTTCGAAAAATCTTGAATATATTCTCAAGTGCGAAAATTTGTGTAAGAGTTCCTTTGAAAACGGAATAGTTTCAAAGTACGAGAAAAGCACACCTGAAATCGCGGTGAAAAGTTGTAGGCTGAAAAAAAAGTGTAAGCCGAAGGTGAAAAAAGTTGAAACGAAGAAAAAAAAGTGTAAAAAGCAAAGAAGCGGAAGCTTACAAGTAGACTATTAATAAAAGGTTTTTCCGCTTTTGGCGGTAGGCTGCAAGCGTGAAAAAAACACACACACACCAACCGGCAAGACGAAAGATTCATTAAGTAGTGAAAAGTCGGTTTTTGCCCACTTCCCACCCACACGGAGCATTTTGCCTGAACGAGAGAGCGAGAGCCGCATGGCTGGGGGAGGAGAGAGTGAGGCTCTCCTAAAAGTACGAGCACTGCGGGCCACCGACGACAGGAGCAGGGCGAAAGGGGAAGCGAGGGGGGAGGGACACGTGTGCGCGTGCATTGAGATGGATACGGTAACGAGCCCCGGCGGCAGTAGCGGTAGCGGCAGGCAGCAGCAGCATCAGCAGTAGCGCCAGTGGCCCTGCTGACGGCGTCGTTTCCCCCCTACGCTCCGTACCTCTCTCCGAGCGGCGGCACTCGTTGCACACCAGTAATTGCTTCCTTTGAGTAGCTCCGGAGGTGTAATTTAGTCCCGAGCAGTAACCTTAACTAATTAACGCAGGGCCGCGAGAGTGGGGGAGGAGAAGGTGGGGTGCGCGCCCGCGCTTGCAAGAGAGCGAAGGAACAATTGAGCCCGCGTCGAGAGAGAGAGGAGTGACGGTTACTCCCTTTCCACTCTCTAGCCTCCCCTTGGCAAGGCCTCAGCCGTTAGCGCTACTTTTCCAACCAGCCCAGCAGCTCCTGCAGACGTACGGCTCTAATGCGTATACATAGTGCGCTACCGATCGTCGATTCGCCAGGCCGGCCCTCTACGTACACATGCATAAGTACTCACGGTCTGAGGGAGAGGGTCTTGTGCCCGTGTTTGGCGCTGTAGGCGCGAAAAGGTCGAGCCCTCGGTCTTGGCGTTGCTCCGCGAGAGCATGTGGCCTTGAAAGAGCGAGAAAGAGAGGAGGAGAAAGAAGGAGCCTCGAGAGAAATAGTAGTCTACTGGCCTGGGGGTGGGAGTGGGAGGCGGTAGGTAACGCGGCAGGACGCTGTTTGGGTTTAACCAAAAAAGGCATAGGCGGCAGGGTCTTCGCCTCTCTCTCTCTCTCTCCCTGTCTCATTCCCGGCGGAGCTTAGATTTCATCTGCAGAAGTAAGCTTCTCCCTGCGCGCTACGACATGTAACTGGGCTTTTGTTCAAGCACTTTTGCTGGCATCTCTACTCCTCCGTCGCGACTTGCGAGTTGCCGTTTGCCGTAGTAAGCTCAACAAAGCATATTGGATATCGCACTCTCTCTCTTCCTCTCCCCGGCGTCACACCTTGTAAATTCAAATTTCCTGGATCCGCCATTATCGCGAAGGAGCTAACGTCCTCGTTCTTGATCGTATATCCATTTTTTTTACTTATTCTTCGATCTCTATCTCTTCTTCTGCCCCTAACGGACATCTCCGAGGTGGTCGAATTTCGATACTTTGTCTAGTTGTTTATAGTCCATTCTCTCTCTCTCTTTCTCTTGGGAGTGTGTGTGAGAACTTGATGATGAGTCACCTTGTCTGGGTCTTAGCGTGTGTGTGCGTGTGCCACGTATAATTCAAAATTCAGGTTTTCTTAACGCGCTTATAAGAGCAGCGACTCGCGAGAGGGAGAGAGAGAGAGAAAGGAAGAGAGTGGAGGGGTGGAGGTCCTTATACACACAGAGAGCCGCGTGTCCTAGCTTCACAACCGGTTCCGATCGTAAATTTGAACTTTAAATTACGCATTCTTGAAATTCTTCACTCTTCACGGAAATTTATTGCCCTACAATTTCAAAGAAACTCCCCTCTTCCCTCGCTACCCCCGCCCATCCCTCTCTTCCTCGTTCTATGTTTTTGCGCTTATTTTTTTTATATACAAGTTTATATTTCGCGATGAGCCGGAGAAGGCAAGAAAATCGAAAATTTATTATGTATACATATATATGCGTATACAGATATAAAAATCACGGGCCCAATGAATACTATTAAAGTAATATACACGAGTAATTTATGGCACGTGGCAAAAACTATATCTCTCGGTATATTTGCACTAAAGAAAGCCAATAACGTAAATGCGTAAGTGGCTTGGCGCAATTATTTAAAAACCCTTTATCGACACCATTGTTTCAACTGTATTTCAAGACATACTTATACGGATATAAGACATTTGAGTTTCAAGTTAAAACAGTCAAGTTTGAATCCCAGCTTCCTTGCGTCGGTCACGAGTTAAAATGCGCACTCGCTTTTTTTTGTAAATCTATATTCGTCGATTTAGCATGGGGGAGGAGTACGGCACAAGTACCGGTATAAAAAATGAGGGAATATATAAACGGTTGGAAATTGCAGGTACCTGTGTGTACCTGTAACTGTGTGTGTGTCTGCTTATATGCAGATCGAGTGAATAAGCATGGGATGGAGAAGCCGAGCAGGGGGCGAGGCAGTAATTGCAAGAGCGAACAGGGGGCCCGAAGGATGCCTGAAAAATCGAAATCGACCGCCTCCACGAGGGGCGCATCTCGTGCGAGAGGAAGAGAGAGAAGTTGGCGCCTCGTCGACTCTCGAGCGAGGAGAGCGCTCGTATTTAACACCTGATTAAGGCGCTGGAAGAGCCCCGGAGAGGAGAGAGCGGCCGGGGCAGTGGGAGCGGCCGCGACGCTCTCACTAGCGCGCGCACACGGAGGAGCGCCCCTTCCCCCGCGGCGCTGCACACGCCGCCATTCCTCTGCGGCCCGGAGAGCCTCGGCACACACGTTGTAGATGAGCGCGCTCTGGAGCCTCGAGCGACGGCGTAATCACCTGGACGAACCACCGTGCCTCCTCCCACCTCGCACACCGATCCGAGCCGCACACACGCGCGCGCGGACACACGTACGCTTGCATTTTCGCATTGGCCGCAAATCTCTAGCGTGCCACTGACGTAACGCCCTTCTTCTTTTTTATTCAAACTCCCTCGTTCTTTCTTCGCCTTCTCCTCCTGTCTTTTACGATTTCCGCCCCTCAGCCTTTAGCTCTTCGCTTTGGTCTATCGTGATTTGTTCTTTTCTCTTTTTTTTCAACGAGTTATTCAGATTTTCATCACTTGTAACCAGACGTGAAATCGCAACTGTCACTCCAAGTTTCATTCGCGTCAGACTTGGATGTGTAAGCACATCCGTTGTCACTCCGACTATAAATACTGCAACTCGTAATAAACGCATCTTGATCTTGGTCTACAAGTAGATTATCCTAAATTTTCACCTTTCGTTGAAAAATTCTTGTTTCTTCAGGTGTACGTGTTGGCTGCAATTATCACTGTGCAAAAATCACTTTCTCTCTCTCTCTCTCTCTCTCTCTCTCTCTCTCTCTCTCTCTCTCTGTATAAAAGGTCCTGCTTTAGAGATAGGCTGTGGCAGTATATGATAGAGAGCGAGCTAGGGCCGGCGCCGGGCTGAGGGAGCGGACCTCCAGGCGGTAGCCTGTATGAATTGTTGCGCGTAAGCTCTGTTGCGTAGATGTAAGCCTGCGAACATGTAATCGGTGTACGCGCCGACGTGGACTGTTTTGGTGCTGTGAATTACGATACGATATCTTATTCCTGTTATTTCATCCTAGTTTTAATCAATTTTATCGTTAAGTTTAAGTTTTTTCTTTTGTTATCTTTTTTAGTTTTACTTTACCTTTATCTTTTGTTTAAGCTTGTGTACGAACCACTACGACAAACTATTTTGTATAACCATGTATTTTGAGCCACGGCTAAACAGGACCTCTGGTTCTTAGTCGAAATAAACTTGATCACTCACTCACTCACTCTCTCTCGATATACATACATAGGTGGCGTTATATCGCGCGGGTTTAAAAAACAACACAGCGCGTGCAGCAGCGCTTATTGAATAATCAGCGTAATGGCCGGTGTGAAGGCACAATGCACCAGGGCGCAAGGTTCATTCGACTTTATTGCAGCCGTGATATGTTCTGTCGGCTGAACTAGACAGAAGTGCAGGCTGGCAGAGGGAAAGAATCGCGATGATAAGTGTAAGGTGGCGCTCACGTGCCCATTGAGCAAACTCTCATTAGCAGCTCTCGGTGAGCTTATTAATTATTTATGCATCTCCCTCTCTCTCTCTTTCTCGCGGCAGAGCATAATGAGCGGCGCTTAATATTATACAAATCCAGGCGCGTATCTGCACCGAGAGCGAGCCGTGCACGTAGACACGCACGAGCCCGCGGCGCGGCATTGTTGTTCCCCTCCCTCGAATGCACCTCGGCTCAACGGCGCTCGTGACCGGCGACTTTTCGCGACGTCGTCGTCGACTAAAGACGCAAGCGCGCATAATTCAGGTGTAGGAACGCTCGTGTGCGTGCAGCGGCGCATTTTTTCTCATCCCTCTGTATACACTGACTCGTTGCCAGGACTTCCTTGTCGGCCGCCTCCTCCTCCTCCTCTCATACCTCTCGAGAGCCGCGTCCCCCGCCCGGCCCGCCCTGCCGACTAATTGTCGATGGGCTTCTTCTCTTCCTCCTCTCGAATCGCGCGCCCAATGACTAATTACACAGAGCCATGCGCGTAAACACGCGGTCGCGTGCACGAGTACACCGCCCCTCCCCCCTTCGCCCTCCACCTTGGCTCGCGCGCTCGCGTTCGGAAGGAGCTGCAAGGGAATATAAGCTCTCTCGAGCATGTGTGCGTCTGTATACATGAGCTGCAGTGGAAGGAAGAGGAAAGGGGGGCCCCGGGAGGTGAAACGAGTTGTCGAAATGTCGCGTGGCTGCGGTGCGCGTCATAGCCGCCGATATACGCACGCATTGTCTTGCGTCCGGTCGTGTGTACACATTACGGGCCGCGTGTGCCCATGCTATACTCGCGTGTACTCTACTCTCTTTTTCCGCTGGTGCTGCTGCCGACGATGGTGGTGGTGGTGGCCGCTTTGTACCGAGCAGCGTAGCCCCACACAACGGCGAAGAGCCAGCTACGTCCTTGACTGTCGATTTAATTGGGCTGTGCGACAGTACTGCTCTCCCAGCGCTGCTGCTATATACTATACGTATACACCCGAGAGAGAGAGACAAAGAGCCTCCTCTCGATAACTCTTTAAACGGGCTCTCGCTGAGCTATATACGCTATATATACGTACTGCAGAGTCGTACATACACAGAGAAGAGAAAGAGTGGTAGAGTACTACTACCACTAGCAGCACTACTACTATGGCAACGCTGTGTCGTGGAGGAGGATGAGGAGCTGGAGGGGAACGGGAATGACATACGCCGGCGCTCCTCTCGACTCTCGAGGGGGGATTTTTCGTGTTTTTGCCCGGTCGCCCGATAATTGCATTGATTTCTCTCTCCCTCCCTTGGCTATATAGGCACGCCGTGTATAGCCGGCAGCAGCAGCCCGTATATACGTGTATAGAGCAGAGGCGTCTTTTCTACGTCAGGCGTTTCGCTCCCCGTCTACGGGCTTTTCTCTGCTCCGACGAGTATTATTCCTCATTTCTCACGAGAGAGCCAGCCGGCTGCACACTTGCAGGGGCTCGCTCTCTTTATTTATTGCGCTAAACAGGACCGCGACGCGTGTTTCTCATTCCTCGGGCAACTTTGCAGGAGCGGCTTGGCGAAGTAGACACGCCACGGCGGGCTGTCCCGGAAAGAAGCGCGATCTTAATCGTTGAGCGCGTTATGCGCGCACACACAGGCGCCTCTCTCTTTCTGCATCCCTCTCAGCAAATCAGATTTCTCATTTATCCTCCCCTGGCAGCGGGCGCTCTCGTTTTCTCGGAGACGAAACACAAGCTTTGGGAGAGCCGTAGCAGGCTGCCGGGGCCCCACATAATCGGCAACCCGCCCTCTTTCTTCGTCGCCGCAACCTTCTTGTCCGCGTAATATAATTACGCCAGCTCGGCAGCCCTTCCCTCCCTCCTCGCCACCTCCCTCTCACTCTTTCTCGGTTTGCCCAAAACAAATATTGTTGAATCATATGAATTAAGGGGCGAGACGAGGACAAACCAATTCCTTTTTGTTTTCCCCTTCTCTCTCTTTCCCTCTCGCATGTTTTGCCTTATTCTTATTTGGTTTCCTCCTTTTTTTCTTTCTCTCTGCAGCCACGAATCCTTCCTCGCATTCTGCTTCGCGTCGTCACTTTACTCTTATTCTCCTCATCTCGGCAGGCTCGTTTCTTTCCTCTATTTTCTTCCGTTTCTTCTTCTCCTCCTCTTGTTTTTTTTCCAACTCCTTTTCTCGGTCGCTTGGTCGTTCGCTTGGCTGTTAGGCTTGCTTCCCTACCTCCCTCTCTCTCTCTCTCTCTCTCTTTCATGGTCCCAGCTCTTGGATGGCAGCGGTCAAAGTGGTTCGAAATTACGACCTCCCTGCGAACCCTCTCCTGGACCCCTTGTGGTCGAGACAATGACTCTCTCTCTCTCTCTTTCAAGAGAGGGAGAGAAAGAGGAAGAGAGAGTGAGCGTGAACGCGGGGGTGGGACGAGGGGGGTAGGGAGGTAGAGAGCGGCGTAATCGCCAGCGAAATCTTAGCGGCTCGCACTCGGGGTCGTGGCAGCAGCGGCGCGCAGCCTTCGGACCTTTGCCGTAAGATGAATTTCAGCTTTCTTCCCCTTATAGCCGGTGGTGCCACGATAATCTCAACGGACGCTTGTGCACGCGCTATCACTTTTGCGCCGCGTATTCCACCTCCCTCCTCGCCCCCCTCCCTCACTCTCGATTGCGATTGATGGGCCGCGGACGTGCGAGAGAGCAAGTGGCGCACGATCATCACGATGCACCTATACACGCGTGCGAGTAGAGGCAGAGACAGCTGTAGACAGTCGGTAAGAGACGTGTGCATTTGCCGTAATAAGCTACGCGGAAAAATGCCTTGAATGAGATCTATTATGAGTAATTGGCAGGGAGACAAAGGAGAAAGAAAATAAATCGAGCAAAAGGTGCGGAGTAGAAGAGGGGAACAAGAGAAAGAAGGCGAGAGAGAGAGAGAGAGAGAGAGAGAGAGAGAGAGAGAGATGCTGAGATGAAGGAGAAGGAGAAAGAAACTAGAGAACAGGCGAGAGAGAGAGAGAGAAAGAGCAGGCGTCGAAGCGCAGGAGAAGATAAAGAAGAGAGAAAGAGAGTCGAAGGAGTGTGGGTAAGCGAGGGGGAGAGGAGGAGGGGGCGCCCAAGTATATACTCGGCCAGAGAATATAAGGAGAAGGAGGAGAGGAAGGAACGGGGTTAACGCTCGGCGAATATTTGTGAGCTCTCCCGAGGCCCTCGCGCGCGCACCGCCGCCGCCGTCGCTGCTCTCGCACTCTCTGCGTTTCTGTGTCCGTGGCCTTGGAAGATTTCTCGGCGGCAAGGCGAGCTCACTGGAGCGCTGCCAATACACAGCCGAGCGACAGATGTTTCGCTCGCGCGCGCGCATGTATACGCGCTCTTTCTCTCGAGCCCGCGTGGGAGTGGAGAGTCGCGAGGCGTTAGCTGCCTGCGCCCATGCGGCCAGAATCCGAGACTCGTCGCCCGCGAGCTTCTACGCCGCGGCCACGGCCTGATGCCGCACCTGATAGACTTTCTTCGCGATTGCAGGCGATTAATTCTGTTACTCGATAACTTGATTCGTTCGACATATTGACTACGCTCGCGGTCAAACAAATTTTCATTCTGACGCTTTTTGAGCAGTCGCTGCTCTTCGTGGCCTCCCTCTCCTCTGCTTTCGAGCCGTCGATCCCTCTGTTTCTCAATTTTTTCGACAACCACAGGTTATTATTTATTTTGGCTCTGGGCCTGAGAAGAAAAAGAATAAGAGGATTAAGGCCGAGGAGCGCTGGAAAAAAAAGGAGGGAGCCAATGACGTACGCGTTATAAATCACAGGTGTATTAGTGACTAAACGCTCGCAGTTAATCACGAGAAAGAGCAAGAGTCGAGGAGAGTAGGAGGGAAGGAGGGAAGCCGGGTTTTTGGTCGCTACGACCGAGAGCTTTAACGACCTCAAGACTCGGGGGTCCAAGGGCTCCTCTCGCTGCTGGGTAGGTAAAAAGCAAGCCGAGTTAAAAAACGCCCCAGTCGAGTATAATTACATAATGACGAGAGAGGAAGACGGAGAAGAAGGGAGAAAGGGAGAGAGAGAGAGAGGGGGATGGATGGAGAGATGGCTGGATTTTTCGACCTGGAAAATGCAGATTGCTTAGACGCGCGTTGATCGAGTGACGAGGGAAAAACGAAGAGTCCCGTGGGAGAGACAGAGATGGAACTAGAGAACGAGGGGAGAGAAGGTGGTTATGATAAGCGCGGGGAGCGTTTAGTTTGACCAGGACTGATCGTCTCGCATTCTCTCCTTGCTCCTCTGAGCCATCCCTTTCGGTCTATCGTCGCCCGGTGCATTAACCAGCGTGACTTGAAAAATGCGACTTCTATAACGCTCTCCGACCCTCCTTCTCTTCCTACAATTTGGTACAGGTAGTAGACTTCCCTTAACTTTTCTTAATCCCTTCTGCACCAGCTTCTGCATTTGCCCTTGATTGGCTGTACTGTCATGTCGTGATGCGTCTCGTGCGACTTGTTTAACGGATAGTTCCAAGTACAAATCAAACGAGAGATTGCGTTGCAGTATAACCAGACAAGACACTCTAGAAGCCACGGTACGAATGTAAATTGTCTTTTTCGGAGTGATGTTTGTCTATAGATTTCTGTATGTAGACATCTATGTGTATGTAGAAAAATCTACATTTATAAAAAAAATTCTCGAAAAATCCGTAATTTTGCGTTCACAGAATGAACAAGTTTTTTTTATAATTATCAATCTATCAAACTTTTATTGCAATTACACGAGAAACATTGTATATTCAAAATTTTATGATTTAACACATTTAAAATTAAATTCCAAATGAATTTTTTGCCTATATCAATATTTCAAATTTTATTACGATTTTTACAGACACTACATTTTTGCGAATCTTGCTCGGGAAGCTTTAAAGTAGAGGATGTTATGCCGGTCGTGCTGTGAACGAAGCTTTTTCGTCGCGCGTAAAACCTCGAAAGCCAGAGAAAAAAAAAAGAAAAAAAATAAATAAAGATTAGCAAAGAACACACGGGCCACATCGGAGGAGAGTGCGCGCGGCTCGACTCGTTAATTTATTATCGAGGCGAGAATGTGAGAGGAAGACGGGCGAGGCGTGGGGAGTATATAGGGGGAGGAGGGAGTAGTCTGTGCGTAAGCTTATATGCCTCCGGCTTCCTACCTCTCGCTCGCTCTCCCTCCCTCTGCCGTTCTTCCCAATTTGCATGCGGAAACGTTATCCGTTTTCCTTGCGGCTCCCAAAAGCCTCCCCCCGCCGCTCGTCTCCTCGTCCTCCCTTCCGCTCTCTGTCCATTATAGATGCGCCATCGCACACACAATGCGCGCCCGGGCTCACGACTGCTATATACGCGCGCGCGGGCGAGCGAGCCCAAGAGCAAGTCGCGCCATCTCTCACGCCCTTCACTCGCCCATCCTCGACTTCTTCACCCCAGTTTCTTCGATTTGCTCGACGATTGCCGAACGAATCGCATGAATAAAATATCCCCGAGCCAGCGCATCGTCTTATCCAGGCTTTTAGGATTTGCACGATTCTCCCCCCCCCCCTCTCACTCCCTCTCTCTGCTTTTGCCACCATTTGCCCCCTCCTCCCTCCCTCACGTGCCTTTCTTTTTCACTTATCTTCTGATGCTTACTTTAAATGTCCCAATGCCACTGGGAATAGGCTCGACTCACATACTTCACACACGCGCCCAGACACTTGGCATCAATCGACTTTAATGTTGTTCCGACATTTTTATTTATCGATAAGAAAGTTAGGTATGCAAAGATTGCATTATAAAAATATCAAAATTATTGTCCGTCTCTCGGTATTTTTCATAGAGTCGGGTTGTAACTTTTACGCGGCGCGACAGTAAGTGATTGCACTGCGAGGTAGGCATTCCCAGTCGGCGATTCTCTCTCGCGTATATAGTGTACCAATAGCGTTCTATAAATTACGTATTGTTAACTGTCTACTCCACGTGTGCTACAGCATAAGCAATAATTTTTCTACCATTCTTATTTTTAACCTAAAACCCAAAGCTATTCAAATTAACGACAAGCACTTTGTTGCTGTTGCTTCAACATTCGCTTTTCATTCGTCAAGGCGACAGTGTCAGGGAACGCTGAATTCCCCAGAGCTTCGAAATCAAATATTGAATTGACGCGGATTAATCAACGTTTGACGCGCGAGAAGAAACAATAGTTTTTTTTTACTTCAATATCAAAGTTGAACGATCCCAACAACTTTTTGACGTATAATTTGTTAGGCCTGCTTCGAAATGTACAATTCTTTAGTTCGAGCCTGAAGTCTTTTGGCTCTTATGAAATACAAAAAATACATGTTCCATTCTAAAAATAATACTTTGTAAATTTCGTTCATCAATTTGCAATTGGCATAGTCGTAAAATTGTTGATCCAGCCTTTTACTTGATAATTTGCTATGTTTAAGTACCTTATTTGAAACGATTACATAATGCTTTTCTTGAACGTATCGAATTCACGTTAAAAAAAAAAAAAAGAAAAAAGAAAAATCCCGCAGAGTAAATATAAAAGTGTATAGGTGTATCGAGAATATTTTTGAGGGGTGCATTAATAAAAAAGTTTCCAAGCACTTGTCGATCCTTATTTTCTGCTCCGATAAATAGGATAAAGTTAGCTAAAGGTCTCTCTGTGCGCTCTGGCCAGCGGGGGAGAGAGAGAGCGAGTGGAAGTTGGTGGGGAGCAATCCTTATGGACCATTAATGTTGCACGGGTCAATGGTAGCGCAGCCGAACAAGCCATTACCTTCCATTCGAAGGTGGCGATCTTGCAGTTTTCTCGAACTTTGTCGGAAAAAAGACGACCGCTGCTACCGAGAGTAGGTAGAAATGTGCAGATGGGAGTCAGTGGGGAGGGGGGGGGGGGCAGCAGAGGGAGAAAAAGGAAGCAGGCCTCTTCCGTCGCATTGCGTCGAAGACTTTAACGCTGGCCCCTCCAGCTTTCTGGTCAGAAAAGCCGGGATTACGCGTACTGGGATTTACGCCAGTTTTCTCAAAGGAAAAGTTAGCCGCGCGGGTTTTACAAAATAGTACGCTCTTCTTCGTTTTTTTCCTTCGCTTCACTTGCCCTCGCTACCTGCCCCCCTCCCTTTACCGCTAGGCCTTTTTTCTCCTTCCCTCTTGAGGCTCGCTTCGGCTGGTTTTAAAATAAAATTCCACGTGCACTACTCGCGCTTACACTTCAGCTATTACTATTACCACTACTACTGCTGCCGCTACAACTACTTCCACTGCTAGTGCTGTACCCACTACTACTACGATTACTCCATTATGAGTTCTCTTTCTGTTTCATTTCATCGTTTCGACCTTACAAAAAAGAGCGCCCCCTCTACGTGGCCAAGTTTTAAAAGCAACGTCTTTCATTACGAGAACGCCAATGTAAACGCTGGGACGAAACCGCAGAGAATGTTGGTTGAAGAATTCGCCCTCGCCCTGAGCAAGTACCGAAGGAGAAAAAAAAGCTCGCGATAGTATAGAGGAAAAAGCGTAAAAAATTTTCTCAATGAGTGTAATTTTCGTTTCTGCATATATATACGCACAGCTATGCACACGTGGCTGCGCGTGTGCGCGTCTTCTTTTCGCTGAATGAAAGAGCCGCGGGAGATGAGTAAAATTATTAAAATTTAACCGAGCGTAAAAATCATTATGTGCGTAGGCCTTTTTCCTTTTTTCATATTTTTCTGAATTTTCAGAAAATACCGTCGTAATCTCCACAAATAGAAATTAAATTAAAATTTCATATTACGGTTTTTGCTTCAAAACTTTTTCTTCTTTTTAATCATCAATTTACGCGTAAATTATGAAATCTAAAGCAGAATCGTCGAATAACGAGTTGTGTATAAAACAAAATCTATTCAATCATTGAAATTAATCATGAAATTAAATGATGAGGATATTAATATTTGAAACGCATAAACAGTCGCTGCATTGACAAACCCCAATACAAATTCCTGATTAATTAGTCTACTTTAGGCCAAAGCAAAAAAAAATTATTTTGAAAAGTTGGAAAAAAAGCGTTTTCACCGCATTAATAAAAGAAAAATCTATAAGATCGTTTGAATCGCCTAAGCGAGACTAGCAGCAATGCCTGAAGAAAAACTAGTAAACTCTATAAGCGTAGTTTGTACGTTGACGCCTGACCTTGTATCGTCATCAAAGGTTAAAGGAAAAGTGTTTGATACACGAGTACTTACGACTCCGGCAACTTCAAGATATGCGAAGCAGCATCTTTTGCCTAAAATCTCCTTAGCAGGTTACCAAGAGACTGTAAAAAACTTTGTTCGCAAAAAGAAGCGGCATTGTTGGTGATATTACGGTAGAATAATGACGTTGGTTACGCGCTCGGTTGCTCCAGTTTCACTTGCAGTCAACGTATTCATTCCGATCGCGTCGCGCATCCGTCGCTCTCTTCCAGCTGCTGCTCTTAATTGATACCGCTAACTCCATCCTCTACAGTGAAACTCGTCGCCACACCTTGCGCTATGCGCATTTTCTGCTGGTCGGCGAACCGGCAATGTGCTCGACGAGCCGACCTTGTCTTGCAATCCTCCAAACCGCGTAGCTCCTGCTGTTTATTGCAATTAATTACTCTTTTCTCGTTCCATTGTTTCATTTGCAAAGTTTAATCGTATTTTCATCAGTAATTTGCCCTTGATTGCTTATTCAGAATCATAAATTCGTGGCTTCCGTACGAAAACCGAAAATACAGGTATATCGCGCAAAGCGTACGATAGTACAAGGGCGCGTTGACGAGAACGAGTAGGCGAGAAACTAGGCGGTGGAGAAGAAGAAGAGAGACTTTGGTCAAAGTCAGCATGCGCAGAGCTCTGCGGCTGCGGTACCCATATACACGTATATATAGGAGTGCCGCGGAAGGGGGCAAGGCAAGCGAGCTGCCAGCAGCGAGGACAGAGGGATGCGGGAGACGGGAGAGCCTGAAGCATGATAATGAGACCGGCGGACCGGTGGACCGGCTGCGGGGGTCGAGAAACGAGGTGGGCAGAACACGGGGGGCGGGGGGCAAGCGCGCGCGCACCTACGCGACTATAGCCGGCCCTACGTGTGTGTATGTGTGAGAGAGAGAGAGAGAGAGAGAGAGAGATAGGAGAGGAGGTGTAGGAGGGGGGAGGGAGAGCCAGTCTCTCCGGGCACTGGGCATTGAACGCTGCTCGGATAAGATTGCCCATTCGCTTTGAAGTTCAGTGAGCCGTGGATCGGGCTTTGGATTTTCGGACCAAGTGCGACTGCGCCGACGTTGTCGCCTGCCTCTCCTGCTGATGCTACTGCTCTTGCCGCTGGTTTTCTGCTGTCGCTCGAGCTGTTGTCGTTGCTCCTAGCCACTGTACAGCTGGACTAGGAGGTGTGAAAAAAGAACAGATAAACCTGGCCGTAACGTGAGCTCTTGCAAGTCGGAATAAAAAACAAAGAGAGAGACAGAGGGAGATTCTGAAAATTGTGAAAATGAAGACAAAGACAGCGAAAACTTGCGTAAAATACGAAAAAATGTATATTATTAGAAAATAATGTATTTCTGAATAATTCGCTACTATAGTAGTGCAAAAAATAAAATAACACTGAAAAAATAGTTAAAAAAAAATAATAAAGTGTTAGGATAAAAAAATGACAATAGGAAGATTAATTAATAAATTGAATTTAAAGTCAGGCCATCAGATGGTGACTTTTCAATCGCGTAGAGCATTATATGCACACATTTTCCAGGTAGCTAATTGTATTAGTCGAGATGCTTAAAATGCTTATTAGCGTGTAATTTCTGGGCATTTAAAGAGAAAAGTAAATTCGCGTGAATAAATGAAAAAAGGATGCCGGGAAAAATGGGAAAAGCAGAGAAAGAAAGAGAGGGAGAGAGAGAGAGAGCGGAGGATGCAAAGGCCGTAGGAGACAGCACGTGAACGCTAAGAGGATAAAAGAAAAGCGAAAAGCCAACATGGAAGGGATAGATGGAGAGAGTGAGGCCGGGATGGAGAAAGGGTGAGGAGGAGGGAGGGGGTGCGGGCGGATAGACTCGCCGAAACAAACGGAATTTTTGATGAGGATTCTGTTATTCAGGGCTGCAGTGGCGTGGGGCCGGTGTGGTCCATTGTATACAATCGGCCTTTGGCCCCGAGTCACGGCTGCAAGCACAAGCTCTCCCTGACCTGCCGAGAGAGTCGAGTACAGCACAGCAGTAGCAGCAGCGGATACTATAGTAGCACCCGCGGGGGCCCTGCAGGCGCGTCGAGAGAAAACAAACATGCGCGCTTGCCCCCGAGGAACAGCTAGAGGCCAGTGCGGACGTGTGTGTGCGCGGGCGCGGCCAAGTTTGCGTCGTGCGTATACCCCGGCATGCGCGGCCGTGTGCTCTTGCGCAAAAGAATGCCAGCCCACGAAAAGTTCAAGAACTTTATTCGTAGCTAGGAGAGGCCCACTCGTTAGGTCATAGAGACGTACAGGGCTATTAGGGATAGCAGGTAGAGATAGAACACTCTCGTTCAAAACATTTCTCAAGAAAACGAGCGGGAGAGATGCTTATCGACTGATCTGGACCTGCTTTCTCCCTTGGCCAGGAGTTTTTCGAGGCTACGCCTTTTCTCATGGCCTGGCGCCATGTTTTCCTTGGCCTCCTCTCCCTCTCATCGGAGGGTCCACACTCGAGTGCTGGTCTAGGATAGGTACTGCGTTGTGAGCTTCTCGGAACACATGACTAACGATTTCTCGCGATCGGCTGATGGCCCCTACTGGCTGAGTGTTTGCTTCCAGGTGCAGAGTTGCCAAACAAGAATCTCCGAAAGAATTCCCCCCTCATTCTCTCCCACCTGAGGCATACACCAAGTCTGTCCCCTCTCGCCGGACTCGTTTTTCATTTCTACCTGTTTCGGCTATATCGATTGGCTTACGTCATTATTCTCACGCGTCACCTTTGAAGCTTTTCACGATGAACCGTTTGTAGAGGCTGGAACCAATTTCCAAATGCTTAAGGCCAGAGTTAAACGTTAATTAATTTTATTTAATTTCATCTATTTTTTCTATTTACTGCCGTTACGAAACTGTTCAACCGACACGTCAACGTTCTCTTTAATTAATCTATTAATTTTTGCAGTGCGTATGTACTGTAGTGTCGTTCGTTTGCTACATAATTGGCGCGCAAGATTATAAAATGAAAAAAGAGCCGTAAGAAGGCTTAAAATTACGGGTGAGCCGGTACTGGCATTTTTTAATTATCCCCCGCTCCAGAGACATTAGTGTCACGTTATGAAAGAAGCGATACGACGAGGGCAGGAAAAATGAAGAAAAATGAAGAAAAATGAAGAAAAGAAGCAAAGAAAAGGAATAGGTAGATGGATGAAGAAGTAATGACAATACGTGATAATAAGACGCTTCGGAGCGTAATGGAAGAGAGCGAGAGAGCGAGGGAGAGAATGAAAGTATGAGGTGGGAGGGATGGGGGGATGAAGCGTAGCAGCAGCAGCGAGAGCGGCAGTAAAGCCGCGCAGCAGAGGGCTCGCGTCTCATTATTTTCTAATGCAGAGTTGTTAATTGACCAATCGAGAAGGACGTGGAGGAGGAGAGAGTGAAAATCAAGAGGTGGGCAGCGCAGAGCGAGGAGGAGAGAAAGAGAAGTAAGTGCAGAACGAGAGAGAGAGGGAGAACGAGAAGATGAAGCGATGTAGGAGAGCTGGCGGTGAATGCAGAGGAGAGAGCGCTAGGTCCTCCTAGTGTTAAGCAGCGCCGGAACAATTTAATGATGGTTGGAGCTGGAGCTCGGCCCGAGTTGTAGAGCCGCTGCAGTGGCTCCAGCGGTGCAGCCAGCGGGCCAAGATTATTACTCGCTCGCCGAGTTTTTACGCTGAAAAACCGACGACGAGCTGCTGGCGCTGCTCAAGTAGAGAGTCGAACGAGCACACGTATAGCCGACGAGCTGTATAGGTTGATGGTGGCGCTGGTGCGGGTGGCGCGGGTGCTCCGTAAAAGAAGAGAAAAGAGAGCTATGCGCTGGCAGCGGAGAGGAGAGAGCTTGCAGAGCTGCATTGAAAGCTCCCTTTCTCTCTCCTCCGCCTCCGCCTCGCCTCCTCGTACGGCCCCGCAGCGGAGCCGAGTACTCATCTTTTTTCAGTCCGCGCTCGCTCGTGTGTGTCGGCTGGCTAGGGGGCGGCACTGGTGGCGCTACTGCTGCCGCTCTGCGCGCCCGCTCGTTCCGAGCTTACGGCCGAGTGGAGTGGACCTCT
The DNA here is from genome assembly GCA_030522585.1 of Anagyrus pseudococci. Classification (NCBI taxonomy): domain Eukaryota; kingdom Metazoa; phylum Arthropoda; class Insecta; order Hymenoptera; family Encyrtidae; genus Anagyrus; species Anagyrus pseudococci. The sequence continues at coordinate 45,821 of JAPYYQ010000893.1, forward strand.
TACCTGCGTCAATCATTTCATCTGAATAGGGCGCGGGCAAAGAGATCGAACCTGCCCCGCAAGCTTCATCTGCCTCCAACAGAGAGAGAGAGAGAGAGAGAGAGAGAGAGAGAGAGAGAGAGAGAGAGAGAGAGAGAGAGAGAGAGAGAGAGAGAGAGAGAGAGAGAGAGAGAGTGGATATAACACCAGCGGAATTTCCTTTATAGACTGCGACGACTTGAACTTGGCGAAAAGCGCAGAAGGGAGAACCTCCAGCCCCCACGACTAAGGCGACGAAGGCGAATTTTGGTGTACTTTTCTCGATTACTCGAGATTACGATGCCCGAAAGTGGAAGAAAATTCGATGGGGATAAAAATCATTTACGCACAAGAGGGAGGGGGAGAGAGGGCTCAGGGGTGGATGAGAGCGCAAGAGGGCCGATGGAGGCCGAAAACAGCGCTGCAACTCCTTTTACTTCGTCTCCCTGCTGTAGCTAAAGTTTCTCCCTCTCTCTCTGCCTGACGTGGCGTTGTATATATGCTTACATTCGAATGAACGCGCCTGGGCTTTTTCCTTCGTCTCATTGCTGTACGTCGGCTCTGATCCTGTACCGGCTTCGTCTTCACCTCGGCTCCCAGTATGGTTTGCGCGGCCAGTCCCTCTTATACTTGCTCGCTTGCTTTTTTCTTCCTTCCTCCGGGCGTTCGTGCTCGGCCGTAGCTAGCGGAGGAGAAAATCGATGTTGCGTCAAGCGACGAAGCGTGATTAACGATTGCCCTTCATTGAATATTATTTTACATTTCTCTCACTCACTCCTTCTTATACTTACTTTTCGCCAACTATTTTCTCTGCCTCCCTTTCTCTTTTTTATTTCTTTTAGACAAACACCAGCGCTTAATTTAATTATGTTTTAATTTTTATTTGTTTTGCTTCTAGGTAAGTTCATGGCACATCTACAGTCTACGGGTTTATGAGTATCTTTGCTGTTTACCTTGGCTCTTTTGTGAGTATAAACAACGTTAATTTGCTCGAAAATCCGATTCTATAAAAGCTGCCGAATTTATTTTGTGCAACGATTCAATTATTCGACATTACAAACGTATACAAAATATGAAAATTCCGGTAGCGCGTAAAAGTCATACATCATATAAAATACAGCTTTTTTTCTCGTTTATTAAACGTTATTCTTATAGCAAATGGATAAATAAGCGAAAGTACGATTGCGACGAGTAATAAATAAGGAAAAATTATCGTATAAACAGCGAGAGGGACAGAGATGTGTGTGTGTGTGTGCGACTAAGAAATAAGCTCTCGCGAGGTAATTCGTTTGGCTGGTGAGTTGAGCGCGATGAGGAGGACGGTTTGAGGAAACGGTAGGGAAAGAAGAGGCCGGGGAGCTGGGGGAGGGGGGGCAAGCGGAGGAGGAATTATCTAAGTATAGAGCCGACTCTGTGGGCGCGCACTCGCTCGCTTGCTCTCTCTCGTGCGGCGGCAGTTTCATTGTTTACCGGCTCAACCGTTTATTTATCTTCTACCCTGTGCGCCATTCAGGAATGCGCATAACTACACAGAACAGTCGCTGAGAGGATCGTCAGGATATACATACACCTATAGCTATGTGTCTGTGTGTGTATACTTGCGCGCATATCTATCTCTACCTCTCTCTCCCTCTATATGTATAGTAGATTAACCGACAGGTTCTAGATTACGAATTCGCATTGCACCCGCAGCTTCCTATTATTATTGTTGTTGCCGTTTACCTTTCTTATACGCGGCTTTTTTTTATATATTTGCAATTTATTTAAAATTATTCGTTTGAAGAGCCAAAGTCCCAGCGGGCTACAATTATTCATTCGAATCAATAACTCGATTCCGAGGGAGAGTTCGAATCTAACGAGTATTTGTTTTGCCAAGTGTTAATTGAAGCTTAGCCGCGTGAAAATAAGCGCAGCAGTCAAGGGTAAGCCGCGAGCAGAGGAAAAAGATACATCAGTCTAGATAGGCGATAAAGACCAGCGCCATGGTGTTGTTCGTTTACACGTACATGTATATTCTGGAGGGCGGCCGAGAATGGAGGCTATTCCGAAAGGTCGAGGATATAAATCTGGAGTCCCGGGAGTTTGGAACGGATGAAAAGTGGCAGGAGGAATGGCCGGACTCGGAGGCGAGAAGGAGGGAGAAAGAGGCGAGGAGGAGTGTGGAAGGAAAAGCAGAGGGTTTGGATGTGGCGCGGAATCTCGCGGCAACTTTTTAATCGAGCCAGCTCTCTGTGCGCGCCCGTGGGTCTACGCACACGTACACGTGGAGAGAGGAAGGGCGGGAGTCAAGTGTCGCGGGCCGCTTACGCTTTTTATGCGCAGTTTAACGTGCGTGCCGCAGGCTGCTGCTGCTGGATGAGGTCAGCTCAATGCTTAGTATGTGCATACGCACAAATCGTTAGGCGCACGCGTGTAGGTGTGCGCGAGTGCTGGTGGGGCTGAGGACGAGGCGCAGCAGAGGTGGGTAGTCGAGCACGCGTGTGCGTCCAAGTGCGTGTGTCTCAGGAGGCGGGGGGCTGCGTGCGCTTGGCGTATAACGCGCGAGCGGATGGAGTAACGACTCCTCTTCCTCCTCGGCAGCGTAGCCGGCGGCGGCGCCCTCCCCGCCCCCCGCGCCCGCCACCTACTCCCCCTGCTCCTCGCGGAGAGCGACGCGGGCTGCATATTTAATGGGCTCTCGCGGAGAGGCTCGAGCTACGTGCTCTCTTCTATTTGCGCGCGCTCGCTCTCGCTGCTGCTGTCTCGCGGCTGACGCCCCCTCAGCCTCCTCCTGTTCACCTACCTGCAGCACCAGCACTACCGCAGCTCTTTTCAATAGGCGCTCTTTTCTTCTGCTTCTCGCTCACTCTCTCGTTCCCTTTCGCTATATATGCTCGGGAGGCCTGTGGTTTTTCTTTTCACTTACTCTTTATTTCTCTTCTCGCTCCCTTAGCTCCCTCTCTCTCTCTCTCTCTCTTGACTCTCGGCCCGGTTCTCCTCCTACCGCGGCATTTCTTTTTTTTTTTTTTTGTCATTTTCGTCTTTTCCTGGCTTTCCGCTACCAGGCAGCCCTAGCTCCTCCTACTCCCTCTCAAATGTCGCGCTCAGGGGGCTGCAGCGCTTTCGCCGGCCCTCGAGCTTTTCCAGCGCGCCGGGCAAATCGCAGGAAGTCACGAGAGTGTGCAAGACGAGGCAAGCGCGGCCTACCGGAAAAGCGGCCTCGGATTTTCTCTCTCCCTGCCCTAGCTCTCTCAGCATCTACCCTGGTTTCGACCCGTACGCGCTACTCCACTGCCTGCGCGAGATCTTTGCGACGAAAATCCGATGGCAATTGCTATGTGCTTTGCTGCCTACCACTGCCGCCAGACGGAGACCATTTCTTGTACGTTGCGAATTTATGCGCAACTTCTTTTTTTTCCTCGAGATCCAACCAATTTTATCCTCCTTCTAATGGTATTCTTTCGTCTCGCGTGAATTGCATTCGAGCTTTTCATAAGGCAAACGCTCTTGCGCGCTCTAAACAGTTGGGCTTTTTTGTCTAGGCCTGCGGGAGAAAGAGGAGGAAAAAGCGCGCGAGCAGAGAGTCCAAGATGGAAGTAATCTAATTAACACTTTTCTTCAGCGGCTCCTCCACCACATCTCCTCTCTCTCATTTTCTCTCTGGCTCTCTTACTCTTTATATTTCTCGGCCGACTGATTTCTCTCCTCTGGCTTTTTAGAAAAGCGCAATTTGTCATGTCAGGAAGGTTGGCATCAACTTATGGCGTTATGAGAACGCCTTTCCCGGCAAAACTGCCGCTGCTGCGGAGAGCTCGCATAGCCACCCTTTTTTGCCTTATCAACTCTAAGCGCTGTGTCTCGACCTCGTAGTCATCGTCGTCGCTGTGTTATGCGCACGCAGCCGCACATTTGCGCTTGGCTAACTTTTATGGCTTCCGCACGACACACACTCCTTCTCTTGAACGATAATCCCAACACGTGAACTATCGTACAAGAAATGTGTGCAGCTCCCTTTCTCCATCTCCCTCGGCACTTGGGTCTCTGCCGCCTTCGAGTTTCCCTATAAATTAACATTTTATCATCCGCAGTTTACTTGAATTAACCATGAGAGACTTTTAAAAGCCCACTTTTTTCCATCGAGCAAACAATTGCGAGCATTGCTATGTCACAAATGCAAAAGGTGGGACACGTTTGTGCTCTCTTACTCTCTGCGCAATTATAAATCAGTCATATGTACATAAGCCGTGTCATTTTAATTTCGCGGCTCGTTGCTCGGGCTTAATGAAATGCGATTGTTTATTAAAGTAGATAGCCATCTGCATCACTGCGCATTATCATCCTTGCACATAGAAGCACATCGTACAACAGTAAGGAGAAGAAGAAGAACAATGCGACGAAATTGAAATGTTTACGCGGAAGTACAAAAATTTATTGCACACATAAAAGTAGAGGAGAAGAAAAAAAGGAAGGAGAAGGGGGGAGGTTGATGTATGGAAAGAGCGAATATATATCTCAGCGAAGCTCGCGTACGGGCTTATGTAAAAGGAAATATTTAATTACTCGGCGGAGATTCACGAAAAGCGGAAGCCGCACTGCGTACGGCAGGAGAAAGAGAAAGAGGGAAGGCGAAGAGGAAGGGCGGAAGAGGGGGTTTCTGCGTAAGGCGATAAACGGGCGCGGCACAAGTGGGCAAGTCGATAAATCAAGCCGGCGTGTCAGCGAGAGAGCGCGCCGAGCCAAGAGTGGGAAAGCGGCTGATGAAAATTTGACGAGTCGCCAAGCCGGACTTGCCCGCCGCTCGCGCGGCAGCTGAGTAGGCCCTCGGTGTAGCAAGTCGGCCGACGCACTCGCCCGGCCAGGCCAACACTGTTGTCGCCTACATCTCTCGCCGGGAGCGCGATAGGGAGAAAGAGGAGATTGCAAAAACGAGCTCCGGATCTTCCGCGAATCGGTTCGAGTTGCCCCTCCTCCTCGGCCAGCCAGCCGCTCTGTTTATTCGCGCCTAGCTAGGCTCTCTCGGCATGGGTTTTGCCGGGCAATTTAGCCGCTCCGCACCTTGGCTGGAGAGGCGAGGCAGAAAAAGCCGAAGAAGAAGCGAGAGGAGAAGATGCGCGCGCGCTCGTCTCTTATTGCCGGTTATCCCCACCGCTCGGCTGTGTACGCGGCCACGATCTTTCCGCAACTCGCGCGAGCCTTAAGTGGTTTATCGGCCCCCTCTCCGCGATCCTCCTCTACCCTACTGCTGCCGTCTCGTTTTTATTGAATGACTAGTCGTAATGCAATTTCGTTTAAGCGAATAACCAATCGATTTACCTCGAGACATTAGGAGGCCAGCGCTTCCGCCGACTAACGTCTTTTCCCCCCCGACGAGTAGTCAGGTGTGCCGAGGTAAAACAACTTTCCGAAGATTCTTTCAAGTGGTAAACCGATAGCAATACTGCCAGTCCGATTCTTTCTTTGTTTTGCGCTTTTTCTTTACTCTTTCTCCTCATCTTGTTCCAGTTTTTATATAAATTAATAAACTGCTACGGTAGATTAATTAAAAGGCACTAGACTGTTTTAAATTGCCAATATGGAAGAGAAATAAATCAGCAAACATTTGCTTGGTTCTGTCGACTTGTTGAATCGTCTGACTTTATAGGCCAGTATTATTGTCCAAATCCTATACCTATACAAGATGCGCCATGTTCCGCGTTCGTTTCTTTGTTGAAAATTTCAAAAACGACAACTCTTCCAACTATTTTTATACGAACTTTTGAATAATTTCACAAAGTTTAAACGCTTTGTCGACAGAGAGTTTCGGGGAAGAAATAAAACGCACGGAAAATCGGAAGAATTTTGCCAAGAGTATAATAAGAGTCCAATCAACTGCTGTCTGGTAATAATAAGCAGGTGTAGCCCAATAATACATAATTCAATATAATATCCAACATTATCGGTCGTATTTTGGACTGTTGCTTTCTTTACATTAAATAAATCATAAAGTGTACGTCAATATTCTCTCACTTGGGAAAATGACTCTTTACCGCACATTTGCCTGTGTGTCGGCCAGTGCCGCGGCTCCCCTGCAATTTAGGAAACAAGCGGTAAATGTACGAGGCTCCCATGGCTTACGGCTTATAGCTAATATTACAGGCTTAAAACTGGGCATGATTATTGTTTTATCATAGAGCAAGCCTTGTTTTCACGATAAATGTACTATTTTTATATGACATGTTATAGAAATAGCATTTGGCATGCTAGCGTACATGATTTAGATGTTAAAAACAATAACGGTTTGATTGTAATGTCTGTCGCACGTCATTTTTAGAAAGTCCTTACTAAAGCTTTTCAACATTCTGTTTAGTTTCACGCTCGGTTTGATACACAAGAAGTAAACTAATTCATCAATTCAATTGCATTACTATTTTTTATTATTATTGGTATAAATTAAAGTTATATCTGTACGTATTACGTTTAAAAATTACATGTAAATCTGAAGAATGTACAAGAGAGTCGCTAAGTAACTTGAACAACAGCTTGAGGCTGTATTAGTTAAATCTTGGCAAGATAATCCTAGGGAAAAGAAGCTTCATTAAGATCGTAATCAGCGTAGTTGCAAGTTTCACGGGAAAGAATCATGGGGGAAGAGGGTCAGGAGACTCTGGAGATTTGGGTCTGTCTGGGTCGAGAGAGCTGCGGCCGGTTTTCGAGATGTGCTCCCTTTTCGAGCTAAGAAGAGAGGGAAAACGAGACGAAAAACAAAAGCATCGGAGCGTCACAACAGGGCTAAAACGTAAAACAGAAAAAAGGCGATCTCGATCGGCCTCGGGGCGTTATATGTATGCGAGGGCAGGCGAGGGGGTGGGGAGTCTGAGAAGAGTCTGGGTGTATTCGGAAAAGATGATGCTCGCGATAAGGGTGGCTGGGTGCGCGAGCGGGCCGGGCTTAGGGACGGAAGGAAGGATGAGAATGGTTTTGTGAGGTCCGCGTCCACACATAATAAAGGATCGATCCCGGCCGGCTTCTCTGGCCCGCTCGAAGCAGCGGCAGCCTCGTTTTTTTCTTCTACATACATAGGACATGGCTGGCGAGGAGGAGGGCGCGCAACGTCCCTACGCCTCGGATCAATGCCGTCTCGCGCGTCGCGAGCAAATATTTGGACTCTGTCCGAGCGCAAAACTGTCCGCGCGTCCTCTCCACCCGCATGGGAGGAGGAAGAGAGCGAGAAGGGAAGTGGCATTGTGTCCGGCGAGCCTTCGTCCCGGCGTCTATCCGAGCGTGATAACAGATTTATCCCGGATTGGGATCGCTCGGGCATTGTCGTCCTCGCCGTCGTCGTGGGCTCTCCTCTCGTGGGGGGCATGCGGCCAACGAGGCGGAGGGCGCAGCATTGTACGGGCGCGCGGCATTGCCGCACCTCCGCCATCAGCTTCCTCTATTCCTGCGCATTAGCCCTGCATTCACTTTCCTTTCACGAGGATCAATCATCCTTAGCGAAATCCCTGCTCGGCTGGGCCTTGGCCTCCGCCTCCTCCTTCATACTCCTTTTTAATATAATGCCTTGTTGCTCTTCCGCAATCAACTGCTGCTCGAGAGCCGCCAACTCGACTTTTTCCCCATAGCTCATCGGGAATCCTCTCGGGGCGAATCGTTCCCGTAAACTTGCCATCCACTGTCTTCTCTCTTTACCGGTGCTCTCCACTTGTCTCTTATACGCGTTTATTCCAAACGCACGCGCGCTTATTTTTCGCGTATTTTTAACGGAGAGCCGGCTGCCGGAGCAGCCCAGTCAACTAGATATTCCTTTGTGTTTAATTAAATAAGAGAAACCCGAGGGCCAACGGGTGAAGTGGGCGCGCGCGCTTGCCGGGGCACAAGGTGGCAGTGGCACACGTGCGCGCTTGGGAGAGGAACGAGAGGACAGGGTGTATGATTACGCAGCCGGTGGCGGAGAGACGCGGGCAGGGGGAAACATGCCAGAGCCGTAGTGACACGGCGGCGCAGGCTCGCTCGCTCTCTCTCGGATGAGTCCGAGTTTAAGTAAGCTAGTGGAAGAGTGTGATAAAGAAGACGGCTTCTATCCTCTTAGGTAAAGCAACAGGATCTTCCTGTGAGAGCAGCCGGCAGCGCGGGGACGGGCCAGTGTGTGGATATGGTGAGCCGGGAAAGAGAGAGAGAGAGCAACGCACACGGGCGCGAGGTGGGGTAGAGGGGTTGCGGAGGGTGTATTTTCCCTCCGCGCCAGCGGCGGTGCCGCGGCGACGCCAGCGATGCGAAAAAGGATAGGGCTTAACCTTCGCGAGGGCTCCCCGTGCGCGCTCGAAAGTTTGCCGGGGACAACAGGAGGAGCGCTGTTCTAGCGAGCTCGCGAATCGAACCTCGACTAGGCGTGCAGACAGGCGCGCGCACATACAGCGAGCGCGTGAGATGCGTAGGGAGTATACGTGGAGAGGCTGAGCGAGGGGACGACCTGTCGCCCTGGCTGTGCCAATGCGGTGTTTGCCTTAACGTCTCGCCGGTTAGCGCGTACAGGCCCCTGGCGCAGTCTCTCCCCGGTCTACCCCCGTGTATACGCGGAGCCTCCTCCGTCGCCGGGCTCTTATCTCGTGCTCGCTCGTGGCTACCCCCTCTCCACCCCCCAGCTTCCCGCGTGTTTGCTCCGGACACACAACTTGTGTGTTTTCGCCCACGTATCCGAGGAGCCTATGCTCTCTCTCTCTCCGGATCTCTCTTTCTTTCCTCCTTGGCATTGGCTGCATGGGTGTGCGAGCAGGGCCCCGAGGCTTGCGCAAGGAGGAAGGAAAGGATGTGCGCCGGCACTACCGCGCGCGGCTTATTCATTGCCGCCTTTATCTCTTTCTCCCTTTCTCTATCTGATGCGGTGCTACCGGCATCGCCGCCGCCAATGCTATACCTCGCGGCCCATTACCATTGGCATACATATATGTGTATGAATACGCGAACGCGACACGTCCACGCGAGATGACTGTGAGGCTTCTTACTTTCACCTCATCCGCTTTGTTTCGCGATTATTTCAATTTGCAATCGTTTGTCATTGTCTTAATAGAGGCGTATGTGTTGAGCTCTATTGGATATAAATAATTATTTTTAAACGAGATGATTTTTGCACCGCTTTGCATATACATAGTAGTTCAAGTGACATTACGGATTTCTCTTTATAGACAAATTTCGTTACGATAAAACGAATAAATGTGTAATGGATTCTCGATTAAAACGGATATAAAAGCTGGTTGGAATATAAATTAAAGTGCCGAGATATTAATAATTCATTATTAACATCAGCAAAGTAATGACACGCGCAAATATATCAAGTCCAGATGGAATGAAAAAAATGAAGCAAAAATAAAAAGAGAAAAGAAAGAAATAAGCGGGACGGGAGCTTTGATTTCCCGGGGAAAATTCAAACGCCTAGAAATTAAACAGGAAGGTAGGAAGTTGGTGAAAAAAAAAAGAAAAAAAATCGCGAGAGAAAGATCGGGGCGCGGGGGATAAAGCGACGCGTTGGAATTTATTTTGACGAAGTATGCAGTGTGTAAGCAAGGCAGAGCAACTAGGAGCGCGCGCGAGATTCGGGGGTGTAGGCGAGAGAGGAGGGGGGGTGGGGTACACCTACTCGTTCCGTACGACTTGGCGCGATTCACACACGCAGCCATTCGAAAGCTCCCGGAGTTCTTTGATGTTCGAACGAACACGAGGGCTCGGGCGTTACGGCCGCGCGCTCTCCGTATATACATTGGCGCATAAATATTTACGTCCCTGCGTGGCAGCGCCGGCTCGGCGCGCGACCCGCCCTATATGCCTCTCGGCTCGCTCCTAGCCGAGCCTGCTTTTTCTTATTCTAGGCCCCTATACTTTTGCTTCTGTATACTTTCTCCTACTTCGCCTCCCTATTTTTTTTCTCGCGCTTATAGACCCGCCATGACTTGGCCTCATGCAAGCATCTGCATTTAGATGTACGATTTACTTGTTACGGTTCATTTACTAGCCATCTACTGTTTTTTTTTCATCCTCCGCTATCGAGTCGGCAAATATTTTAATCTTAGATTCCCTCGATTGCTCCTGCTCCAGTCCGATAAAACTATTTCGATTAAAAAGAAATGTGCTTTAAAAATGAAATGTGTAAATGGAATAAAATTTAGCTTGTTCATAGCTCTCAAGTATAATTTTAATTTAAAATACGGCAATCTACCATCCGACGAGCAGTGAAAGACGACTCTCATGGACGTGTGTCTGTCTATGTACATAGTCCTACGTGTTGATACATTTGTGAAAATCCGACAAGGCTATCAGAGGGTAGACTCTGAAAGAGCCGCTAAAAAACTATGCAGCTGAGACTAATGCGGCATTGCCTAATCCATAAAAGCTAAATAAAAACAAATAACGCAGCAGCAGGTAGGAGCGCGTGGGCGCAAATCAGAGGAGAGAGAAGGACCGAAGCAGGGGGGGGGGAGGGGTGAGTTACTCCGATAGCGCGATGGTGACACGACGACACGAGAGCGCGCGCGCGTTTCAGCCGAGGGGAGAGACTGGAGCCCCCCGAGTGTGTCTGCGTGTCTCCGACTGTCTCTGTGGGCGTGTGTATGGGGATAGACAGTGTGTCGGCAGAGCGAAGACCGTATAGTAGGCGCTGCAGCGAGTGAGAGAGAAAGAGAAGGGTAATTACGCAATATAAAGGCTGCTGCTGCCGCCACCGCTACTAGCAGTGGATGCTGTAGTTGATGTTGTCGCGTCGTTGGGTTGGTTCAACCCAAGAGAAATAGAGAGGGCGGGCGGGCGGGGGGGGGCAGCAGCCGGCAGCGGTAGCAGCAGGCCGACTGATGAATATTTCACGGGGTTGCATTAGCCCACGCGCCCGGCTCTTCCCCTGGCCGCTCGGCAGCCTTCGTTTTCTTCTCCGGCTCTCTCGACGACGAGTCGGGACGGCAATAGCGGTCGCGCGGCATGGCTCTACACACCTTCCTCCATCTGCGGCCTTCTTTACCTCCCGCGTATACGCCGGCAAGCTATATCGTTGCCGATGTCGTGCCGCGTGGGCGACTCTTCCTGTGCAGACATGTCCGACCGACCAAAATTGTTGCCGAAGCTAGAATTACTGTTCTTAACAACAAATCTTCTTCTTGAGGTTGCAGTTTGCATTATGGCTCGACAAATGGAAATTAATATTTTACTATCGGTACTCCTAAAATTATTTTCAAAAATATCGATACAATTTAATTTATTATAATTAAAAATTTATCGTTTAAATTTGTTATTCACTTTAGGCTTTGCTACATAAAGTCGACTTTGAGACAACTTTGATTCAATTATGAATATTTCGTGAATTCACTTAAATACTATTATAATTTGGCACTCTATAAATGACATCGAGTGTATACGGCGTTGAAAAAATAATTTTTAATATAAATTATTAAAATAAAATAATAATTATTGGCGAAATTCTTATTCTTATACGAGAAAAATACTCAAGTAAATTAGAGTGTTTGGAAAAGATGCATTTTGATTGGCGTAAAAAAATGGGAAAATTGACAACAAAGTTTGGAGAGTGGCAAAGTTGGGTGGTGGTGAAAAGAATGTAAATTCAATTAGAATGGCGAGACGAGGTTACGAGCGCAACGATAGCCGAGCCTGTCCACTGGCTTGCCTCTCCATTTTCTCTCCATCTCTCGTTCTCCCCGAAGAGAGAGGGCGTAGAGAGGCTCGTTTTAGAGGCGAACCAGCACACGCCAGTACACACCCAAAGAGAGTAAGGGATAGAGAGAGAGCGGGCGGGCATATATATTTATTAAAATTCAAGATCCGGAGCGGTGTCCCGGGATATTCGAAGGAGGGAGGACGTGGAGGAGGACGACGACTGCGTTCGAGCAGCAAATTTGAATAGGGCGAAGGGAGAGAAAGGCGACAGGCAGCAAAAGAAGGAGAAGGAGACGGCCGACGGGGAAAAGGACGAGGGCGAACCTCCAGCGAAGTGCTCACTCTCTTGGACAAGAACCTGGAGCAGCCCCGGTTGCGCCTTTCTCTCTCTCCCATTTATCTGCCTCTTTTTCCCTCTCTTGCTCTCCCTCTCTCTCTTTTGCACCGGCCGAATCTAGAATCCGACAAGAGAGAAAATCTCGACGATATTATAAGAGTGTATACAGATATACAGGTATGCCCATAAACGTATGAATAGCCCGTAGAGCGAGAAAGAGGCAGGCGACGCAGAGGAAGCGATATATCGGAACGCGGTGGCTCACAAGCCGGCTTCGGCTCTTGAGTGGTGGCCGCCATGGCAGTACCAGTAGCAGTCGTCTCCGGTCGTCGCGCGACGACAGCGCTAGCTATGGGGAGCACAGCAGCCGCTGCCCTCGGCCCACCTCTTTCGCCATCTCCTCTCTCCTTCTCCTTCCTTCTCTCCTACAGCCCTGCAGTCCTACGAGCGACGCATGTACAAGTATACACCTACATCTGTTCACGCTGTACACGTAGGTGTGGGTATATTATAGACGGGAGAGCTACACGTATGTGCAGGCTCTTTATACGTGTGCAGCTCTGGGGCGATTCGCTTTTCTTTCGACCTCCTCGTATATTCGAATTTATTGGCGCATGCACTGCTGCCGGCACATGGGCGCATTAAAAAGAGAAGAGCGAGAGAAAGAAAAAAAGCATTGCTCTCGCTCGCTCGCTCTTTCCTTTTCCTTTATTTTTCTCCGGCCGCAAGATCCGAATTATTATATATGGCATGTCTGCGAGAGAGAGCACACGTCTAAAGGCTCTCCTGGCTATTCTCTCGCCGCGCTGCTCTCTCTCTCTTTCTCTCAGTTGCCTCTACACCACCCTCTTTTTTAATTGCAGCGCCCATCACAGCAGGAGAGAAAAAGAGGGAGAGAGAGAGAGAGAGAGAGAGAGAGAGAGAGAAAGTCGCTGCGGCTGGCAGTGCTGGCACTGCTTGTGTGATTGAGAAGTCGATTGTTGACAGAACAAAGTGTTCACTGACTCTTGGTAATTTATTCGCGGCTCTTGATTACTTGATACTCCTCGTGGGCGCTGCCGAGGCTCTTTCCTCTTTTCTGCTCCCTCTCTCTCCACAACTGGGATATCTGTGTATTCGCAGTGTGGCATACTGGCGCTGCTGTTGTACCCGTTATAGCCGTTCTCCTACTACTGCTTTTCGCTGCACGAGCATAAAACTCGGCAGCAATATGCTGCTGTACCGCTGCTTCTTTACTTTTTCTCTCTGCTTTTCTTTTCAAATCACCCCCCTTCCCCTCTCCCCCCCCTTCCTATCTTCACCTTACCGCCCCGCGCGCACACCTATACCTCTACTCCCTCGGTCCCTTTCCACCGCTCAAACTTTGTCCTTTCAAAGCGACGAATTTCTCGTTTATTTCTCTTGTTTAAAATTATTCTCGCGTGCTAATTATTAAGGTCAGAATGTTTTCTACGGATATAACTGCTCTTCGGCACAATGTTCTCTTTCTCTCTTTCTTTGAGAACAAAAATTACTTCTTTTTCGTTTTCGTTTATAAATCCTGCTTACCAAATAATTTTCTAATAACTTTATATTCCAAAAACAAGAATCTCAAGTTCAAAAACTCTTTGTTATTTATTTACTTTTGTGTTTATACCTGTTTAAGCACGATTATTTTTTACAAATGCAAAATAAAAAAATTAAAATTCTAAACAGTATATCTTATAAATATAGTTTCATGTAATATACCGAAGAAAAAAAAACATTAAAAATTGGTTTTAAAATAGCACGAAGCTTTTGATATTTACGATCAAGTCGCTGAAGACTCGCAAAATGCAAGTGTAGAGAAGGACTTGTAAAGCATAGTGTGGGCAAGGAGGAAAGAAAAAGGAGGCAAAGGATCAAGTCGACAAGCCATATTTAACAATGCGTTGCACTTTTTTTTTCTCTCGCAGCAGCGAGCAGCGCGCGAGTGGCGCGCAAGATTGATGATCGCTCGCTCCTTCGTGCCATTTTTGATGCAAATACAAGTACAAGGAGAAAGCGACGGCGGAGGAGGAGGGAAGAGGGAACGATGTAGAGTAGCGAGGAGGAAAAAAGAGAGAATCGGAAAGAGAGAGAGGGCGCGTGCGCAACGCTAATATAGCCAAGAGCTTGGTCGAAGCAAGGAGGGCATGCTGCTGCTGCTTCTGCATGAGAGCAGCAGGGCCGGCGCAGAGGGGGAGGGAGGGAGGGAGCTCTTTGCCACTCTACCAAGCAGAAATTGATAGGATAAATTCCGAGTCTGAATTGGCTCCACCGAGCCGGAAACTCCTGCGCTACCCCGGCTACCACCGCTACCACTACTACCACTACTACCACCTCCGCCACTGCTCCGCTGCTGCAACCCCTTCGTCCGTATTCGCTCTCTCTCTATTGCTCTGCTTTTTACCCCGTTCTTTCGGCCTAGCGTGCACTTCTCAGTCTCGCTGTTGCACACAGCCGAATGCTCGTACACTTTTTCCACATCTTATAACTATTTCCTCCCATTTCTATTTTTCCGCCTCTACCTCCTCTTTCTCCATTCCCACTGACTTTTTCACGCTCGTTTCTTATATTAACTTTCTACGATCATCGCTGCGTTAGTTTCGGAGCAATTGCGTTCTCTTTCGACTTTTTTCTTGCCCAAATCTACAAATACATTTGTGTGTAATTCAACATTATATTGAAATTCTTTTCAAATATCGTTACACAGCCAAAAGTTAAATCGGTGAAAGTAAAATCGGTGAAAAATATTTGAAACGTACAGCATTGAATAAAATACAATGATTACTTGAAGTATTAAAATATAAACTGCAGCATTGAAGAATCTAACAAGAGTAAACACATAGAAAAATATTTTTTTACATATTAAATATAGTAAAGTAAATTAAATAAAGATGAGTTATTTATGCCCAATGAGGAATCAAAGACCCGCGGGATGGAGAGTTCCAACAGGAGCAATAGTAAAATCACACTCGTTCAGTTAGACGCGGACTCGCGAATAAACTCTTTCTCGCTACTCCTCCCCCTGCAGTTCTCTTTCTCTCCGCTTACTGTTCAGTTTTACTCGATTCTTTCGTCTTTCTATGCCATCTCTAGCAAAAAGCTGCAGTTTTGGCCCGAGCAAGCTAGAACAATCCCGTCAACTCCAACAATGAGTCCGCCAATTTTCGGACGGCTACTGCCACGGTTCTCTCTTAGTCAGCCACCTATAGCTGCACGTGTCCTAGCCATACTTTAGAATTCCTGCCGCAACGTTTGCCTGCCGCCGTTGCGGAAATAAAAAAATTAATGAGAAATGCTTTCTTCTTTCTTCTCCTTCTTTTTTTGGCTCGTCGACCGACGTTATTGTTGCAAACGCCGCGACTGTCGCAGCCATCGAAGTGTAATCTTGGCTCGCGCGTCCTCGATTTTCTATTCGAATTACGTTTCACGACGTTCCTTTTTTTCATCATTCTCCCCTCTCCTCTTCATTCGAAGAGCTGTGTGCTTGGAGTAGGATTTGAAAAAAAATGGTGAATCACTTGGAGCGTTACTTTAAATATTTTTTTTCTTTCTTCTTCTCCGCAGCCTTACGTGCTCCATTTTTTTCAACTTTAAATATTTTCGATCATCTCGTGTGATAAATGAAGATTATTAAGAATATCTCCAATTCTTTTGTTTAAAATTCGACAAGTAATTTCCATTTGAATTTATTCATTTATTACGGTCTTTTATGAAAAGCTTGATCCACATTGGAGAAACTATAGCCGTTATCAAAGAAAATTAAAAGAGAATGGGACAAAAAGTCTTTTGTCACCTGGAAAATGTTAAACGCCAATAATAATGTTTTCAATATCAAATGTGTAAGATGTTGGCTAGAGAAATAAAAGAAAAAAAGAGCTATAGAATCGGTGATAATGGCAAGAATATCAGTAAATGCAAAGTTTCGCGGGCGAGAATCGAGCCAGGGGGTGCAGTGCTTCTCGTGATCTCACTAAAGGAACATCGCGGCTGATCCGGGTCTGAGTCAAGCAGCGGGTCCTCGAGAGCCCGTCCAGGCCAGCGAAGGGCGAGCGCATCGTCGTGATGAGGGACTGCTGTGCGAGTCGGGCATAGATCTCTCGGCGGTGGAGAAACGAGCCGAGAGTGGCCGAAAGTGGCGTGCACAAGAAGCGCAATCGCTCGGCTCGCGGATTAGAGCGAGACCGCGCGAGCCGAGGGAGACAGGGATAAAGAGGGATGGCTGCGAGGGGACTGTGATAGGGAGAGAAAAAAGCGACAAGCCAAGGGTCGCACAATGCGACCAACTGTCGAATCCATTATCTGTACTTAATTAGGTCGCCTGGCTATACGTGTATGCACACATGCGTCCGTGTGTACTCGGCAGTAGGCCTTGGGCCAGCAGCAGCGTGTGCCAGAGCCTCGGGAGTGCGCCAACTCGGCGTGGCTGACAAGATACGAGGAGAGCTCGCAGTGATGCGGCTGCACCGCCGCTACCGCCGCTAGTACCGGGCACGCGCGCGCAATGACAGCGGCCAAGCCTCCCCGGGGGGTAGACAAGATTATAATCTGTCCCCATTATTGTGCCATCGACGTTCAGTCTGCCGTAGGGGATTTTCCGCTTCTGCGTCTCTCCTTTTTTTTCCTTCCTCCCCCGGTGCCTCCCACCGCAGGCTCCGCGTCGCGTGGTGTGGGGCAGAAAGCGGGCCCGGTCGAGCAGCGTACTTTTGTGCATTTAGCGCGCGGCCCGGACGCGTTCGCCGGCCAGTGTAATCGAGACCGTACCCCATTCCGGCCACCACCCCCCGTTCCCCCGCTAGCCCGTCTCTTCTTCTTCTCGTCGGCGACAAGCCTGTGCGACCCTTTAGTCTAAAATCCGTGCGGTGCACGCGCTCGCGTACGCACACACGCGTACAACACAAGGCCGACGCGGAGGGGGAGTGAGCTCATCATCTCCTAAACTTACCGGGGGACATGGGGACAGTGGCTTAATCCTACCTGCATATGATGTTCTCAGCGCTGTATTTACTCGGCTCCGGGGCCAGCCCCAGGAGAGAAAAAAGACAAGCACGGCTCGGGGTATGTCATCTCGTTGCGCTTATTTCAAATCTAAAGACAGCAAATGTTCAACTTGACAACGGAGGTCTATTCGCAAAATGATTTTTCAAACCAGTTCATTGGTTATTTCTAAATTATTTCAAAGAACGGTGAAAAAAAACGTTATGCATTTGGTCTGCATATCAAATGAGCTTGGATTGTGCAAAGTGTCGACTAGTCAAAATTACAATTTCCCAATTAATCGCAGCTAATTGCTATCGGTTAAGTACAGGTGCTTCCTGTGCTGCTGCTGCTGCACCAGCGGTGGCACGGCGAGAGCGATCGCGCCGTAAGGAGCAGCGGTAAACAGGATGTAGTAGACTACTAGTAGCTCGCAGGACAAGCGCTGTCGTCAGTTGTCAGTAGCAATGGCAAACTGCGTGTCGCATTAGAGGAGTCATTGGCGGCCTCCGTGGTACGTCAGCTCCCTCTCTCTCTCTCTCGTCTAATGGAGCTGCGGACGGACTCCGGGGCGTTTGTGTCTGCCTGTCCATGTGTGCGTTTCATAGGTGCTATAAGGCTAGACTTACCGCACGATTGACACACACACGTACGTATACGTACACACGTAGAGGGATGGGAGAGAGCGAGGCAAGCTCAAAAGGAGGGAGAGAGAGCTCCTTCAGCTGCTGCCCGCTGTGCTACATGAGCTGATTAGTCAATTATTGACTGTACCAGTAGTTCTCACCTCCCCTCACTCTTTCTCTCTCTCCCTCTCTCTATCGGTGTCTCAAACACACTCCTGTAATCACAGAGGTTCTTTATAATTACAGCTTTGGTGTGTATTTAATATAGTGATAAAACAAAAAATCATAATTCATATTGAATTATCAAATAATATAATTTTATTTTTTCTTTTGTTACAGGTGAGTCAGACAATAAATTTTTCAAGCTTGTGTCGTACTACTTCGTAAGTAAAATCTAAAGCTAAAAAACCTATTTCGTTATGGAAATCAAACGCGTTTGGGAATTGCTTCGAAAAAATAAAAGGCCAAAAATTGGAGTCACATCTTTACGTATCGCGTCAGACAATTATTTCGGATTACAGTTATTTTAAAGTAGCTCGTAGTAATAATTAGTAATATGGGGAAACGGACAAAGTAAACTAAATTTATTGACCACAATCATCCGTGCTTTGCCTGTATTGCCAATTAGAGTATGTGCACATCGTGACGCAGCGAGAATATTAACGATATTATTGCTAATGAATATTTTCTCCGTTTATACCGGATCAATAAGTGCAGCCTGCATTTAGATATAGAAATTAGTGGGTATTAGTGGGTATCAACAAATATGATGGACAAATATCAAAGCGATTCTTTTTTTATAACCACTTGAAAATAGATAGTTATAAAGTTAATAATTTATTCATTGTTTTTTTTATACTGAGCTGTTGCCCAATAATATTAATACATTGTCTAAAGGCAGGTATAAAGTATATAGATTTAAACAAAAAGATTTTGTTTATGCGTTTAAAACGATGCCAGTAAATATAAAATTGTTTTTCATTAAAAACACTTTGAAGCACTGACAAAATTGACTGAAAGATTGAATAAAAAAAAAAAATAAAAAAAGACAAAAGCCAAGAATCACGAATACACTTGCGAATGGGTGTGGAGGATTTAAATCGCGCTACATATACATATCGAGGCCCGTTAACGAATCGATTTAGTTGCGGCTGGAACTAGTCACTCGCCCAACAAGCCGTCGTCAATTTCTACGACTCTTTTCATGGGTCTTGCAATATAAAACGGCCATCCCAACGTGGTAGCCGAGAATTTAAAGAGCTCATGAATATATATACACACACGCGCGCGCGCTCGTACACGTTCGTATTATTGGCCTTGATTGATATCCGTATATTTTGTTCAGAGCACACTCGATCTGCTGTTCTCGAAAGATTCACTTGATTTTCTGATTGGCATTTTTAATCAATATAATAAAGTTATTATCAACAATATTTAATAGAGTTTAGAAATAATTATATGTTGTAAATATCGATATAGTGGCAATTACGTGTAATATAATCATGGCAACTCTTAATGTGTATTATTTAAAAGACACGCATAGTAGAAAGAGTAAGAGGGGGGGAGGGATCGAGCTGATAAATATCGAGTTGGATGGAACAGCGAAGAGTATGCTGCAGTTACGTAGGCAGATATAGAGATAAGATGCGGTGTATAGTTGATCAGTTTGAAAAAGTAACAATATAATAAGAGGGGAGGGCGATGGAATAACTGTTGGCGCCGATTAACGCTCTCGCGTGGTACACGTAATCGAGAGACGGTCTCTCGCGGGCGCATCTCATAAGGCCACTTTACCTCCACGCATACAGCGGCATATCCGCACGTGTCGAGGCTCGAACAAGCGGACACATCGAGGGAGTATAGGAGGACTGCCGGCAGGGGAGAGGTGGTTGGCAGTAGGAGGAGTTGCATTTAACTCTCTCCCTCGCCCCCTTGCCCTCCCTTCCACTGTTTCTGGCTGCGAATAATTCCCGGGGCATCTATCCCGAGTGATCGGCCGCGAAGAAAGCGCTGCGCCGCCGCTGGGAGGGAGAAAGAGAAGCCGGCCGGGAGAGCGGATAATCTCCGGGGTAAGGAGAAGGGCGGGGGAACGTGGGTGGTCCCGTTTCGCGCGCGCGCGCACTGTCTGCCATGCGCCGCCGCCACCGCGGCAGCTCTCGCTCTCGGTTTCCTATAGCTATATACATACACGTGACGACGGCGTCGGCGGCGCCCGTAATTACAGGTTCCTTATTTACCGCCTGTTACACACTTCGTTAACGCATCAGTTATTAAGCAGTCCAGCCATCTTTCTCTCTCTCTCTCTCTCTTTCTCTCTCTCTTTCACACACGCACACGCGTGGGCCACAGACACGGGGAGTCTAACTTATGTTACATCTCGTCTCGAGTCCTATACTCCCTCCCTGTCTTTCTCTCTCGTGTTATCGCTAGCGAACTGGGCGTCGCACGTGGATTCCCCCTTATAGCCGGACTTCCTTTCTCCCGGCACACGCGCAGGTATGAGTGCGATAAACGGAGAGAATATAACACGGCTGGACGGACATCTCTCCGGTTCGCTTCAATTCTCTTGTTCAAGTCTTCGCTGAATGAGCTTGACTTTGCTCTCGGGAAAGAAAGTGAGCGCGAGGGAGTGAGGGAGTTAATCGCGCCCACAGACTCCCCCCCTCGCCCCCCCCCCGCTTCTCCAACTGTTCAGTCACGTCAGTGTGAGCCGGTATTTATGAATGAATCGCGTGCGTGCCGAGAGAGAGACCTATTAGCCTCCCCGCTACTCCCTCCACCCGATCCGAGCCTCTTCGTCCACCTTTCGCTCTTTCTTTCGTCAAGTGAGAACCATCTTGAAGGCGTATAGACGTCAATGCTACCGGACCAGTTCTCTCTTTGTCACCAACGCGCGTCACCAAAGTCGCACGTGTGACGCTCTGATGACTATTTTAACTATTATCGCTTCCTTCTTAAACCGATACTGCATTGTACCATGTGTATTCGACATAAATATTATTAGCGATGATACCTGCTGTTATCTAACCTTTGATATGTATATACTTATAACTCGACTCCTTTATTATTCAATAAATTTAGTAAAATTATAGCCGTATAAGAAGGAAATAAATTATAATATATAGGGAAGATGGGTCTCGTTAAAAACGACAATGGGCTCTTAAGAATCTGAAAAAGTATATTCTGATAAGCAGGATGTGCTTGTTAATATAAAATTACCCTCGCTTCTTAAAAAGAAACACAATGTTGACGGAAAATTGTACGTCGGGTGCGATATAAAGGGCAAAGCGGCTCATTTTTGAGGTGCAAACCCAATCAAAATACGCGGCAATTCTTCCTGTTCTTCAGGGCAAGCTAGACTCAAGAATTTCCGCGCTCGAGATTGTTGGATTCTAGAAGTAGGACAAGCACCGAGTGTAAAATCAAGATGGACGTCTGGAGTATGAGGACGACGTCTCGCGCAGTTTCAATTTGGCTGCCGCTACGCCAGCGCCACTTATCAGATCGTTGTCATCGTTAGCGAAAGAGCGGTGGGCCAGCAGTGAAGCTGGAGTGTGAACGAGAAAATTGCGCGAATCGTTAGGAGTAGAGAGCAGAGTCTCTCTCTCTCGTTGGGTGTGTCGCGCAGGCAGAAAAATTGCCCAGCGGCAGGCCGAGTACGTAATTGCGATTGTAATTAAAATTTGAGGAAAGAACGGCTGCAGGAGAGAGAGAGAGACTGGGCACGCGTCTCGTTCTCCGCGCACAAGAGAGAGAAAGAGAGATAGGGAGAGCAGTAAAATTGTAACCAGCGATCTCGGTCGAAGGAGGAAGAGGCAGGGTTAGAAGTACAGCAGTGCCACAGAGCCGTATACACACGCGCATGTATGTATACACATGCGCGCCTAGTCGCGTAATTGGAGCGGTCGCGTGCGCACTACTAGCTCGCTCTCTCGCTGGCTCTGTTATACTCGGACGCACAGACACAGGCTCTGGGGGCACAATGGGCTCGGCCAAGTGCAAGTTATTAAGCCGTGCAGCCCCGGCGCCTATATAACTCGCTTTTTCTCCCGCCCGGCTGCCGACAAGAGAGCAGCTGTGGGCAATGATTCTCTCCCTCTGCCTCTTTTTCCATCTCTTCTGCCAAATTATCGTCGTATTACTACCGGCTGGGCATGTGCCGCTAATACGACTAGGCCGCAGCGGCTGGATCTCTCTCCTTCTCTCTCACGACAAGTGGCCAAAGATACGGCGGATCACTTGCGGCCACTAGATTTCAAAGTGCGCCCAGACATGTGTGAACGACGATCGATCGTTACACTACTACTCCATTCAGCTGTATTACAGCGGCGTTGTGTGCAAGAAAAGCAGGAGCTTCGGTTGTTAATTGAACAGTCATTTGACTCTGGCCACACAACAGCCAGCGGTCGCGGGGGAGAAGCACAGAGGATGCAAGTTGTATACATCCGGCAACGCTCGCCTCGGAGCTTTCGCGTCTTGCCGCAGCAAGCTCTCTTTCTCCTCTCTTCAATCCCCGAGTCTTTTTCTTCTTTATTCAAACCCGGAAAAGCGCTCGGACTTGACGCAGCTGGCTCTCGGTAATTTCCGAGCTGAAAAAGCACTGCGGACTGTGTAAGGATGAATTCGCGGCTCCCAGGCGCCACAGCCAGCGAGTGTATCGTGGAAAACGAGCCTGCAAGTCAATGCGACGAAGGAGCAGGAGGCGGAGCGAGCATGACTTTGTGCTCGATGGAAAACGCTCGAAAGGGCAAGGAGCTCTCTCTTTTCGACATTTCCCTCCTTCCAGCCCCCTCGGAGCCGACCGCGCCCGGCGCAGCATCGCTCCCTGTAGACTCTGGCGTATAGAAAGACGCAGGTATCTATACACACGCAACTCGCTCTCGCTTGCGGCCGAGACGTACAGCGCGCGCGCACGCACACGTGCACGACTCACCCACACAGAGCTAATCGGCACCGAGCTCCATTTAAATCGGGGACGTTACTGCTGCCGCCGCCGCCGCTGCCGCTTTCCAGGTCTGAAAGGCATTTAGCCAATTTAAAAGGTCTTTTCATTAGACATTTCACTTTGTCTCCTGCCCCCTCTGCCTGCCCGCCTCCTCCTCGCTCTTCTTGCAACTCCCCCTTGGCCTCCCTCTCTCCCGCTCAGCGCTTGCTCTGGGTCTTTAGACTTGCTGCTGCCGGTTGATATTTTAAATGCTAATTGCAAGCTTTTTTCAACGGTAACCGGAGAGGAGGGACAGAGAGAGGAGAGAGAGAGAGAGAGAGAGAGATGAGAAAGCCAGGAGGAGATGATAGAGGCGAAAAGAGGATGATGCGGCTGCTGCTGCTGCTACTCCTACTGCTGCTGCTGATGCATTGTGCTGGCGCGCTCGAATGAAAGAAAGTGCCGCCACCGCCTCCGCCAACGCTCCTGCTCTGCAAGACGTAACGCCAGAACGAGAGAGAAAGACAGATAACGACTGGCAATGCTGCCTTACGGATCTGGATAGGCTGCCAGGCTTCTCTCTACTACCGCAGCAGCAACAGCAGACCGATTGCTCCAAAGCTTGCTGCGGCCACGCTTAAGAAAAGCGCCCCGAGAATGGGGCCGTGCGCATTTGTTCTGCAAGCATAAGAAAAAAAGACGAATCAAAAAAGAGAAAGAGCAAAAAATAAAAAAAAGTCGCTTTCTCCCTCTCTCGTGGCTTTATGTGTCGGTTGTTAGGGTTGAGGGTAGGAGCGGAGAGGAGGGGGGTGGCCTGGCGAAGAAGAGACAACGTCTTGGGCGCTTTGGTCACCGGCACTTGGCTGCATCGCAATAACCTGATTGCCCCTTTCTCGTGCTCTCTCTCTCTCTCTCTCCGGCACTCCACGCCGCAGCCCCTTGCCCTCTCCGACTTGTTGTTGTTCTTCTCCTCTTCTCGTTTTCTTTGCCGCTGTAACTGCTGTGGGCCTCAGCCAACTCCTCCTCCCCTTGGCCCCGTCTTCGTCTTCTTCTTCCTCTTTTCTACCCGCGGCCATTTTACGCCTACTCGTCGACTCGATTTATATCAAGAACATAATGAGAATTGAAGGGAGCCAAGGCATAAGAAGCGACGCGCTGGCCGCGGGAGACCGCCGGCTTTTTCCAACGGGGCTCGTGCTAATTGAATCGCTACCGCGTTTGAAAGCTCCCTCGCGTCTCCTCCCCCCCCCCCACAGTCCTCGGTGCAAGTTTTTCTCTGGCTTAACGAACGCTTTGATTCTCCGTTACGTACGCGTTGCGTAATTTTAGTTGAGCGACACGCAAAGTCGAAAGCAGGACCGAAGAGTAGAAGTGGGAAAGAGAGAGAGAGAGAGTGATGGAAGCGAAGAAGTTGACTATTTAAAAGTTATCGAAGAAAATCAATCGCAGCGGGACATAAAGGAGCGCACCTCAGGCGCACGGGGGGCGCTGTTAAAGCGAACAGCACTGGCGGCATTAGACTAGCAGCAGCAGTCGCATTAACAACAGCCCCGTCGTTTGGCCGAACACGCTGCGGAAGAGAGAGAAAGAGAAAGAGAGAGAGGGGGGGGAGAAAGAGAGGCGATTGTGGGGCAGGCAGGAGGTGGAGGAGGAGGGGATCGTTGTCGCGGGTGGGCCGAGGGAGAAA
Organism: Anagyrus pseudococci; assembly: GCA_030522585.1. NCBI lineage: Eukaryota > Metazoa > Arthropoda > Insecta > Hymenoptera > Encyrtidae > Anagyrus > Anagyrus pseudococci. The sequence goes on from JAPYYQ010000893.1 coordinate 70,006, forward strand.
GAGGATTGAAAAATGCCGGAGCTTTTCAGCTGCCACGATTATTTTCCGCTACTCCTTGTCGATATGCCGCTACAGGGCTGCCCCAGCCGCCCGCGCCGCTGCCTAATCAGCGAATTAAAGCGAGCCGGGGGCGCTGTCGGCGAGCGCGCCCGGAGAAAGATAAAAGAGGGGTGGTCGTATAGCGGCGCGGGAGAGGGCCAGGGAGGGGGGAGGGGTTGGAGTGGGTATAAGAAGAACGTGCGCGCGGGCGTCCGGGCGGGTCGGCGACGGCGGACGACGACGAAAAGGAAGCCGATTGTGCGCGGGGAGAGTTCCGCGAAAGATTCCTCCTTTAGTCGAATCGAGCTGCTGCTGCTACTGCCACTGCTACTGTTACGGCTCTAAAAAGCGAAGAAAACGAAGCAGATAAAAAATAAAAAAAAAAGAAATAAAAAAGAGGGGAAGAAGAAGAAGAAGCGAACGAGGGACCGCCGGCCCTTCTTTTATCTCTCTCTCTCTCTTTCTCTTGCTCTTTCTCCTTGCTCTTTCTCTTACGGCGGAAACCCATTGTGCTGTGCTGAGCAACGACGATGGCTGCGGGATTTTGTCTCCCCCGCTCGCGCTTACGCGCGCGAAAGAAAAAGAGGGAGGGGAGTAAGGGAGAGAGAGGAGACCACAGCTCGCTCCCTGGCTGGGACGACGTACCGTTGCCGCACCGAGAGAGATCTGCTCCTATTATGATTTGGCATTGCCTGCCGTCAAGAGGGGGGGAGAGGGAGAGAGTCTTGATTCTAAAGCGCGACCTCGGCGACGACGACGACGCGCCCATTTTTTTTCCTCTACGCCACCCTCAGCCTCCCACACACTTTCCGGCCTTCATTTCCTTCATTTCATCTCCTCCTATCTCTCACTCGCTCTTATCTGTCTTTCGTCTCATCGCATCTCGTTGCCTTCTCCCTGCAGCTCTCTCACATTGTTCGAAAACATATTACTTCTTCTTCATCTTCGTGCGACTTTCCTTTTTTTATTATGCCCCTCCTCGCGTCTCCCCACTAATGTAGAGCAAGAAATTATTGGCTCGATGCATCAAGATTACACGGAGACGTATGAAAATTCATTTGCGTTATTACCGAGGCATTTGTCATGCAGTCGGCGCAAATTTTTAATCATACACGCATTGACGCTGGATATAAATCACGGGCTTGATTGCAGCTCATCAAAATATTTTCAAACGATTTAACAATCGTTTACGGCATAGTTACGAGCTAATATATCTCTCGGGCTCTCGGATAATACATACATTATATCATAGGCAGAGCAACGCACACGTGCTCACGTACACGTGTGTACGTGTGTGTATGGATGTACTTACAAGCGAAGACTGCTCATCTTCGCGTAATTGAAATGGTAAAAGAAGCATGACAGGGTGTATAATGGGCCCGGGGGGCTCGGGAAGAGAGCGAGAGAGTGGAGCTTCTCCGAGCATGAAATCAATTGTGGGGGGATACAGAGAGCCGAAAAGCTAGGGGTCTCAATAGCACAGAGGCAGAGCACCAGCAGAGAAAGAGAGCGCCAGACAAAACACTCGAGTGCAATATGAAATCATCTATTCCAGCCATCCAGAAAAATGGCTGCTGCTCCTACTCTCCCTTTTACTATGCTCTCGACAGCGCGTGTACAAGTCCTCTGTATATGTGTCATCCGGCGAAGCTGCTTTCTCTCTCTCTCACCCAACTCTACCAGCAGTGTATTATTATACACATAATGCCCGACGAGCCATATGAGCAACGATGGCCCATTCAATCTCCATTATATGCGTGCCGATAATTTTCGACAAACGAGGAGACAATTTACTACTCTTTACCAGCCACTGCTATGCCTTTGCTCTGAATGCAAATGTAAACAAACGAAATAAACGAATAAATAAATTTAAAAACAAAACGAGCATACGTATTCAAAATCGTATTTCGCGGATAATTGCGAGTCCGCAGAGAGCGGGAGGGAGGTCTTTGGATGTGGGAGAGTTCGCTGAATGATTTAAAAAGGAAATTGAATGAGGGCGGAAGCAGCGCAGCAGTGGTATAGCGCTGGCAGGGGCAGTAGCAGTAGCGCGTATCGATGAGACTGAAAGATGAGGAAAATGCGAAAAGCAAAGAGTAGAAAGTAAAGCACGAGGAGGAAAGGGACAGGAGGCGGCGGGGGGGAGGGGCTTGAGGGAGCAGGATTATTAGCATGAGCCGAACAGAAGGCAGAGCCGGTCCGATATTGCCCGCGGGATGTCTAATCCAAGCGGAGTCGCGTATAGTAATAGCGGCAGTGGTATTCTTAGCCGCTCTCTCTCTCTCTCGTCGGGGCCAAGTTTACCGATAGCCGTAGTTGTTGCTGCTCTGCTATACTGCTGTTGGGCATCGCTCTATAACGGCCCGGGGAACATTGTGTGCCGCGGGGACAACAAGGAGACAGTGGAGACTGCTCGAGAAAGCGAGAAAGAGAGAAGGGGGTTGGAAAGGAAAGGACAGCAGCTGACTCCGCGCTGCTCGCCAATGAAAGGAGACGAGGGGCGAGGAGGGGCCGGGAAGAAGCGACACCAACGCGATGGGAGTAATAGTGCTTGCGCAAGATATGAGGGCGCCGGAGGAAGGGGAAGAGCCTGCGGAGGGAAGGAAAAGCCCTCGTCGGATCATCGGCTGCTCTCCCTCTCATTCTATCGGCCATCTCCTCCTCGCGTCCACCTCCTCGTCTTGGCAGTTCGCAGATGGTCTCGGTCGCATAATAAAAGCAGCCGCGCTGCGGCGAACAAGCGCGCGCGCGCACGCAGCAGCCGAGGAGCTATAACGCCGCCTAGCCGCTACACTCTTTGTTGGCCATGCGAACGCTGAGCCGCGGGGAATGACGAGGCCCCGGCGATAGCAAGTATACCACGACGACGACCGAGACCACGGCAACGACAAGATTTCTTCCAATAAACTAAGAGCGGATACGCAAACTTGCTGCGCCCCGACCGCCGGCTAGTCTCCCCTCCGCCTCCTCTTCCTCCTCTTTCGCCGTCTTCTTTTTCTTCTTCATCTTCCTTTCAGCCCGTGTGCTTGCTCTCTCGGTCGCGCGTTCACTCTCCTCTCATTGCAGCACTGCCACCGCCGTCGCCTTCCTTTTCCCTCCATTGTGCCCGCCAGCTCATTTATTTACGTCTCTGAAACTTTTAATCTGATGAGATGCGAGAGAGAGAGCGCTTGACTCTCTGCCTCCACCGCTGCTGCTGCTGCTGTTTCTATACACATCCTATACACACACACACGCCTTTGTATGCACTGCAGCTCTACGTATACACGTTACACCTACCTGCCCACCCTTTACAGAACCCCCTGCTCCTCGCCTACCTTGGCTCACGCTCACCGCGGTCTATACCATTGACGCGGAGCCCAGGCAGTTTTGCGCAACCATATACCCAGCAACATTGACACCGATTAATTTCGTCCGTCTCATTTCCCTCGGCAGCTGGGGGCTGTTTCGTCACCGAGCCCCGATGCTTTATGCCTCTAATAAGCGTCACCGAAACGCATTATTACAAAAGCTGCTTGTACACAGTTGGGGAAATCATACACGCGTGAGCCTACGCGGTGTGCTTCGTTCAAAGTGTAAATGCGTCTATATGCACGTTATGGTGCGTCTATTGGTTCAAGGTCTGCGATTCTCGCATCAGCAAGGGGTTAACCACTCGTGAAAATGCTGAAAGAGTAAACGATTCCAATTTACTATGACTCGGTCATTCGGTTTCACTGACTCGATTGTCACTCTCTCTTTCTCGAGTCATTCCATTGGCTATAATTCACTGATTGTAGTCAACAGAGTCACTCGAGTCGCTTTAACCACGTTATTGCGCCTATTCAAAATTTTGACAAGACGATACCTTCGTATGGCGCGGTAACTTGTCGGTGTACTGCTCACGTTTTAATAATAAAAGCTTATTTTTATTGAAAAAGGAAAGACAAGAGTTTAATAAAGTGAGCCCCGTGTAAAAAAGGAATGCAACATATAAATGGATCGATATATTGAAAATATAAGGTAATCACCAAACGACGGAAATGTTGGTCGAAACCGAAATAGCTTGATTGTGTATATACTTGGTCGTAAAATGGGGTTGGAAAAAAGTTTGCTGCGGCTCGATTAACCCAATTAACGCCTTATTAGCGATCGAGGTAAAGTTTAAAATTGAACCTCTAAAAAAGGAAGTTTGGTTTATTTTGCGCGTGTTGTATAAGAAACCGATAATAGAGAAAAAAGGGATGAAATGAAGCCAGTGCAAAATTTAACAAATTACGGATTGAAAGTTGACGATTTATAAGTGAATAAAGTGATAATAGACAAGAAAAGCATAGGGACCACATGTACAGAATCTTCAAAGTATGAGCTAAAATATATATTGGAATATGAGCTAGGCTTAGAGTATAGCCGATTCAAGCTGATATCACCACAATAGCGGACTATATAAAATGAAAAAAAAAAACAATCGTATGGGAAAATTTCGCACGCAGGTTGTTAGATATCTGGCTTTTAAATGCGGTTTCGCCAATACTCGTATTGCGGCGAGCGCGTGCGCGCGCAAAAATGTGACTGCGGTCGTGTAAGTTCTCCGCGCTCTCACATCTCTGGCTCTCGTTTGTCGGACGCTGCGCGAAAGCTAACCGCCGAATAGAATTATTTCGGCTTAATTGTCAGTGGAAACTGGTGTGTAGCGCCTCTGGCTGCCGACTCTGCTCTGCGCGACCACGTCGGTGCGGATTTTCTGAATGGAACGCGCACTATTGATTTCGTTGTAGCTTCATCGTATAACCAGCTTTTTTTCATGGCTCTATGCAACTTTTCATTCTTCTTTATCGTTCAGGGCAGATCCGTTTGGGTTTTAATGGTTTTTTACCACTTCTTTTTTCGCGCTCATTTTCATTCAATCTTATCTCTCTACCTTCTTCGGGTCCAACTGAATACAGAAAATATGATAACTTGTGTCCTTTTGAAATGGTTACTTAAACGATTGTGGATTAAGGGTTGTATTCGGTTTATTCGGTCGAGCGCACACTCATAATTGATATGTTAAATAAAACAACGAAGGGTTGGCTGGCAAATAGGCCGATAAAGCTGATGTGAAAAATTTGGCTTATTTGTTAAAAAAAAAGAGAGGGAAAGAGTAAGAGTGAAAGATTGAAAAGCAGAGAGATGTAAGGAGAAGAGGGGGTGTGCAGGGCGGAAAAGGGTTAGGCTAGAAGTGAAAGATAAAGAGAGATGTCGGCGGAGGTGGAGAAAATTCGTGCTAGCTGCAGCGCAGAATGCGACGAACGAGCGACTGCGGGAGAGAAGAGAAGAGGGCCCAGGCTTGGAGGCTAGAGATAGATAGATAAAGAGAGAAAAAGAGAGAGGGAGAGGAATGGAGGGATGGAGGCTCGACGGGGTTGAGAGGAGGAGTGAGGTAGTGCAGGAATGACGAGAGCGTTAATGAAAAAACGCCTGGCGAGAGAGAGAGAGAGGCAACGCAAGCGCGAGCCTGTGTTTTTCGGGCTTTGTGCGGTCTGGAGCTGGGGGATGCTGCTGCTGCTGCCACCGAGGCTGTAGGCTTCTGCAAGCTGCACCGGGGCTCTCTGCAGTTCGTATTGTTTGAAATACGAACACTTAGTAAAAAGCGCTCTCGGTGCCGGCTCTGCTGCCGGCGCTGCCACAGCTGCATCTCCCTCCCAAGCCTGCACTGTACACCGAGCCATGCGCTCGGCTCACTCTCTTGTCGCGCCTCTACTCTTTCCTACAGAGCCTCTTGCATTTTCGTATGACACACACGCCCACGCGCGCACTTTCTCTCTGCTGGAGCTAGATTTTTACCTGCGCCGAGATGAGTAGGAACGACACTCGTATGCTCTCGTCCCCTGCTCCCGCACCGCCGTAGCGCATCCCTCAGATGCACGCGTGCACCAACACTCTGTATTGTCGGAGTAAATGGACCTGAAAGACAGATATGCATTTTCATATATGAATATGTGCGCGCCCTTGTTAAAAGAGCGAGAGGCTGAGTGAGTGAGTGAGAGAGAGCGGGAGATAGAGAGGGAAAGAAAAAAGAAGGTGCGAGTGTATCTAGCGCTATCGGCTTGCCTACGACTGCACCGTATCCACGCTTCGCTCGACCGCCGCCATCCCCCACCCCCACGCATACAGCGCCCCGCACTATTTGTTTATCTCGCAATCTTTACCCCTCTTTTCTTCTCTATATTATACAAACATTTTCACTTGCGTGCATAATCATACGCCTCTACTGACTCTCTCTTTGTCTTTACTCTCTCATCTTCTCCATCTGAACTCGCGTACATACATTTTGCAGTAATTAAGCCCCGCGCGTAAGCGCAAAATTTCGTAAGCAGTGAAAACTTTTTATAACAAATATGAAATTTTTCGAGATCCAACTTTTTCTTTCATACAACGTACATCGTTAATGAAAAATTCGAATTATTTTTCAACGCAATCATCATAAAAGTTATCATCATTATTTTGTAAAAAAGTTTGGCTTGTTATTTGGATCTGAAGGTATATACGTTGAGGTTCCTTTTTTTCTCTTCTTGCTCATGTGTTTAAGTTATTTGCCGATTTTCCAGCTTATAAGCTCGTCATTCAGGTTTTTTTCTGGCAAAGAATCGATTATAGAGCGATAGAAAAGGATGGACAATATGAGCGGAGGAACAGAGGGTATAGGGGGCGAGGAGGAAGAGCTGCTGATACATAAAGCAATTCAGAGGGGATCATCTTTCGGTGATCCGGCTGACGCCGCTGAAATGCCTGTATACAATGGACACGATATCGGCCCGCACTCTCAGACAATTTACAATATTCTCAGTGTAATATGTGTTACTTTAAAAGCACTTCATTTGCTGGAGGATGACGACGACGAGATAATGCACTACGCGTACTTTTCAACATATATTTTTGCGTTATCGTAAAAATAACACAGGTTAATAAAAGGTGTTATTGTGCAAGACAAAAGCTGTGGATAGTTATAACGTAAATGAAAAAAAGAATGCAAACAAAAAAAATAAAAATAATAATAAAATTTTTTTAAAAATTCAAGAGTAAAAAAATGATATTACTTGAAAAAATGCACGGAGTGAAAACATTTTTTATTTTCCAATTGGAGCTCTCGCATTTCGCAAAAGTTTTCAAAAATATTTTTGAATAAATATTCCTGAAAAACGGGGGAGAGAGAGAGAAAAAAAAGCAAAGCAGCGGACGCGCGCGCAGATTTCACCCCGCTCATTCATTCGCGTGCGCGTATGCGCTATAGCTACGTGAAAAGCGCGCGAATAAAGGAGAGCGTACCCGCGCGCTCGCGTTTTCCCAAGAATGATTTCATTAAGAAAAAAAAAGGAAAATACAAAGTCCGCACCTAGTATACATACCTACCTGCGTAGAGCCGACGCACTGGGCGGCGCAATAAAAAACAAGTCGTAAAATAATGAAAATAATCTTAATAAACCAGGTGTAAAGGGGTTATAATACGCGCGCGCATAGTGCGCATATTTCGAGGCTGAAAAGAAAGAGGAGCGAGTGTGGATGACGAGTAGGCCTCGCAGGAGGGGGTGGAGAAGGAGCAAAGGAGCTGGAGAGCCGGGGCGGCGCACGCGTGGGCAATCTCCGAGATATAATTATGCGAGAGTGAAAGAGCTGCTGGCATCGTCCTCCTCCTCGGCGTTGCGTGAAAGAAAGCCTGCCTCGCAAATCCGTAGCTGGCTTTTTTGGAGTGCATTCCGCCACGCGCGCACGCGGCGTCTTGCAGACAACGAGAGCGAGAGAGGCCCTTTCCTTGCGCTCTCTGCCGAGGAAAAAGCTCTCATCCCCCCGCTCGAGAGCGGGGGAGAGAGTGCGTGCACTGGGCGAAATGGGAATCCGGCCGGGCGCGAACTTGGCAAATGACCTCCTGCCGCTGCAGTCCAGTTGTCGCTCGTCGCGTTGCTGCAGCTTTTGTGCCGGATCCGCGTACGACGCCGAGGCCCCCACCCCCTTTTCCTGCGCCCGGGACTCGAGTTTTCTTCGTTAACGACGCCCTTTCTCGCGCCAGCTTCTCTCGCGCGCGGTAATGCAGCACACGCGCATCGCCATCTCCCGCGGCCTCTCCAGCCCAGCGTACAACCATATTACGTACGCACAAACTTCCTCCTCTCCTGCTTTTTCTTTTTCTTCTTCTTTCGCTTCCCATTAATGCCGTCCACACTCAAGCTTCTGCTCCTTCTTTTTTTCTTTTCTTCTTCTTTTTTTTT